>JACXGJ010000781.1:0-106512 GCA_016801105.1 Esox niger | reverse complement strand
AGTTCCTTGGTCTTCATGGCAGTGTTTGGTTAGTGGTGCCTCTTGCTTAGGTGTTCCAGCCTCTGTGGCCTTTCAAAAAAGGTGTGTATATGTACTGACAGATCATGTGACACAGATGGACATCATTTCACTAATAATGTGACTTCTGAAGGTGATTGGTTGTACCAGAGCTTTTTATGGGCTTCATAACAAAGGGGGTGAATACATATGAAAAGGCCAATTTTCAGTTTTTTATTTAAAAGAAATTGTTTTATGTATATATTTTTCTCATTTCACCTCTCCAACTTAGACTATTGTGTTCTGATCCATCACATACAATTCAGATTAAAAAAACATTGAACTGAAAGCTGTAATTTAACAAAATAGGTAAAAAGCCAAGGGGAGTGAATACTTTTGCAAGGCACTGTATCTTAGGGACTGAGATAAGGGGAAGGGAAGTGAGGAAACAAGAATGAGAGATAAGATCTGAAAAAGAACACTGAGAAAACTGGTGAGTTGTGATGTTCTACCAGCATCTGCATTGTCATTTAACCAGCTTAACCAGCATCAAACCAGCATTGCCCAAACTGGACAAAAAACTAAATCAGCATTCCTCATGTTTTACAAGCTTAAATGATCGTAGAACTTGTTTTTTGACCACTGGTTGTAAAAGGGATTCCGTCATGGCAAAGGAATGACACAAAAATCTGTGAAGCACTCCAAAAAAGCTTTTCTGTCAAGCAAAACCGGGGACTCCAAACCTCTCCCTTTTAAGCTTTGAATTTTATGGCAAACTGATGGATTATGCATATACAAAAAACATATTAAACATCTAGTCCAACATTTATTTAAAAAAATGCTTGATATTTGCAAAAGTCCCTGAATTCCTCTTTAAGCTGGTCTAAATATTGTGTTTTCAGTGGAGTGATAATATGGTGAAAATGAATAGTGTTGGATGAAAGAGGGATTTAGTTCAGGAAAAAATACTTTATTTAACGATGGACTGATCAGAAAGAAATAACATAGAGAAATAGAAGCAGTTATTTTCAGAGCTGCCTCTATCAGGATGAAACCCCTGTTGCCCAGCACCTAGCTACTTCACACTCACGCATTACTGTCAGCTAATGGAGATGCAATAATGAAGACGTCTAGAACTAACCGCTTGGTGACAACACTTTTCCCAGCCTCGATTTTCAGCCTTGATGAGTTTGTGTTTCAGTGTTTTTGTGTGCATACGTTACATGTGTGTGTGGCCTCAAATCCCCCACTGCTCATCAGATGATGAGCCAAAGAGGACAGATGACCAATACCTCCCTCCCTCCTTCCCTCACTCATCTCCCCATCCCTCTGTCTGTCACTTGGATCTATTCTGTGCAGTCATCAATAAGATGGACAGATTGGAGATTGATCTACTGTCTAAGCTAACAGTCTTCGAGTGCTTGACGAGAGAGAGAGAGAAAGAGAGAGAGTGAAAAAAGTTAGAGAGAGGATGAGTGAGAAAGCAAAGAAGGAGACTGTTGAGAAACAAAGTGTCATCCAAGTTGACTATGAGCCAAGGGCTAGATACAATGTACAGGTTGCAGAGGACCAGTCACATACCAGAAAGTGGGATAGAACCAACAGATGACTGAGAGGTCATTTACCAATTGGCCACATGCTGGGTTTAAACAGATTAAGGTACAGTTGCAGGACTTTGGTAATTCCTGATCAAAGTCTAGTATGAGTGAGAGGTCAGCCAATGTAAACAGTGGGCTGTGGACCTCGACCATCTGTGTTTTTATGTGTGGTCTTGGTTGTGGGTGTGTTGTATCCACTTCTTTCTAGGTATCTTCACTGTGACTGATAGCCTTGCGTTGTCCACCTCAGTGCCTCTCTAAAAGTCAATGATGTCCACTGAGCATCCACTGACCCGCACCAGAGTGCACTGGGGCAATTAAAGGAGGTATAGATATAAGTGTACATGAATGTGTGTGTTTCATTTGTGTGTGTGTGTGTTGAAATCTATGTATCATGTGTGTTTGTGCACCTTGTGTGTACAAAATCTGTGTGTGTGTGCGCATGTACATATGAATGAATTTGTTCCTGTGTGTGATGATATATGGGTTTGTGATTTAAGGCTGGCTTTAATCATAGTGATCTTACACTCCAGTATAACACACACACACTGCCCTGTCCTGTCTTACCCTCCGCTGCTTTGTGTAATGAATGGAAAGATTGGCTGAGCAGAAGCCAAGTACTTCCCCAGACACATATGGACCAGTGTCAGACTCATAGAGAACAACGATCCAAGTGACACACAAGAAAACAACACTCTTAAAGACATTGGTAGGGGATAGCTTGTTTTTTGCACTTTGTGTTTTGCCCTATTGTGTCACAACACACAGTCAAACTGAAGTAGCAATTCTTTTAGGTCAGCCTTCACTGTGTGTTAGATCTTTCCCTGAGTTTAAGTAAATGGTTTACCTCACTGAAGAGGTATGGAAGTCAATGACTGGGCATGAGTTAGAGAGCCAAAATGACCCAGTCAGTAGAAGATGGACCAAGAGTGTTTGACAAAGACCAAAAGAATGACTGGGCTCTTGGCAAATGTCATGCCCAGCAAACTGCCTTCATGACAAACAGAACAGGCCTGCTGTGTGTGAGTGGGTGTGTTTGTCTGTCTATGAGTGCTAGTGTTGTAGTCGCATGACCTTAAAACTTTACAGTGCAGTTGAGACACAAACCAGATCGTTACCATCAGTACAGATTTAACATTTTCGGAGGTATTGCAATTAACCACAAAAAAACATCTGACAGAACATCACTGTACACCAGCTCTTTGCCTCTATTGACACAATTGTAAAGTAATCAATAGTATGGTCTGTATAACTGTTATGTAGTCTGTCATGTCTTTGATGTTTTAAGTGGAGCACAGGACGAGTAGCTGCTGCATGTGCAAACGGGGATCCTAACAAACTAAACGATCTGATGCAAGATTTTCAGATAACCTGGGCTCCAGTTTAAATGGCAACATATGTAGTCTACTACTTTTGAGCAGAACCCTATTGTCCCAGGTTAAAAGTAGAGTACTATGTAGAGATATGGGTAATTTGGGACATTTATCTTATTACCTGCACTCATTGGAAAACCACTGATGAAATTGAAGATAGCGGCATCTCAGTCTCAAAGGCATTAGCATGTCAATGATAGAAACTAAATATTTACTGTTACTAAACTAGCAAGGCACATTGTAGGGTTCCTACATTTAAAACATTACATTTGTTGGATGACAGGTGTCATCACTGATGATACATGAAAACAGTGTGAGGCTTTTCCCTACAGAATTTTCTCTCATGAGAATATTATTTTAGCAAATGATCTTTGATGTGCAAATCAATTAAGAATGAGAACAGTATTAGCAGCTTATGTGTTCTGCTGTTAAATCCCTTCTGATATTGAGAATTATTTTATTACTGGCTGTAGAGGTATTGGCTGGAAAAGCTGAATTGTCCCTTGTGTAATTATCAACGCTTATGATTAAAAAAAATAACAAAGAACCTAGTTGCGGGGTGGGGCCTCCTTGTTCTGGACTTTGAAGATGTTAAATTGGATTGAACACATTGAACTTGTTGTGTGTTCCTCATACCATTCCTTAACCATTTTAGCTAGGTGAAAGTGTGCATTATCCTGCTGAAAGAAGCAAATGCCATCAGGGAACACCGTTGCCATGAAAGGGTGCATATGGTCTACAACAATGCTCAGGTAGGTGGTGCATCTGAAAGTAACATCCACATGATTGACAGGACCCAAGGTTTCCCAGCAGAACAAGTGCCTCCACTGGGTGGGCTATTTTCCATAATGCATCTTGGTGCCATGCGTTCTCCGGGTGAGCGACGCACATGCAGCCGGCCATCCACTTGATTTAAAAGAAAACATGACTCATGTTTTCAGGATACCTTCTTCCATTGTTCTGTGATCCAGTTCTAATGCTTTCGTGCCCATTGTAGGCGCTTTTGGCAGTAGACAGGGGTGAGCATGGGCACCCTGACTGGTCTGTGGCTACGCAGCCCCATAAGCTGCAATCTGCAATGCACTCTGTGTTCTGAAAGCTTTCTGTCAGTACCAGCATTAACTTATTCAGCAGTGTGAGTTACAATAGCTCGTCTGTTGGATCGGACAAGCCTTCGCTCCCCACAAACATCAATAAGCCTTGGCCATCCATGACCCTATCGCTTCACTTTTGATAGATACTGCCCACTTCAGACTGGGAACCCCCCACAAGGGCTGCAGTTTTGCAGATGCTCTGACCAAGTCGCCATTACAATTTGGCCCTTGTCAAAGTCGCTCAGATCCTTGCCCTTGTCCATTTTTCTAACACGTAGATTTTGAGGACAGAATGTTCACTTGCTGCCTAATATCCCACCTACAGACAGGTGCCATGATGAAGAGATTATCAGTATTACAGATGTCGCTCATCTAATTCCAGATTAAATAACGAGGGGCATACTGCGGTATACTGCGGCATGGGCATCGTTGGGCTTTGGTGTCCTGGACTATAGCCCCAGATGATTTTTGAATTGCTCCGGATCTCAAATTATGTATAGATTTTTTATTTTAAAAAAGAATGAAGAAAATACCCCCTGATCATTTTATAATTCCGATCATGCATTAAATCCCTCATATGATAAAAATATGATATTGTTGATAAAAATATGATATTGTTAATTAAGACACAAAAATGTTTTGGGTCCTCTGTGTCATTCAAGCAGTAGATCTACTTTGTACTATTTGGAATGTACACATTTTTTGGGGGCCCGCCGAGAGGAGAATGAGTGCTGATTGTGGTTGGCATCTGATTCTGGCAGCAATTTTTTTGGAGTCATTATTCTAAGTGCAATATAAGAAGTGCAGCAGAAGATTAGGGCTGCACAATTAATTTTGAGCATGTGCGATTTCTAAACCACAGAAAGCTGGAGTTTTTTGGCTTTTTATTTTATTTTTATGCTCAATCAAAATAATATTTTTACTGGTGTTCCATCTTTGCTATAACCATATTCGTATTTGTATGCAATTCATTAGGAGTTGATTATAGAATCTGCCTACTTAAAAATAATAATTCAGATAATTAGTATAAAGGTTGAAATCTTGCAAACAAACGGCAAAATTGTGTCAGTAAAAATATCTATCTACAAGCGCTCATACTCATCTTCCCCTACCTTTTGCTATTTTATGACAAATCTTTACAATTCAAAATTCCCTGCTGTAAGTCTCAGATCAGTCAATCAAACTATACAATACATTGTTCTGATCACTAATCTCACTCTATTAAAAGTTAGTGAAGAGTATTCTTAAAATATACCAATTCTGTGATGGCTCCATAACTAACGAAAGTAATGACCACAACCCTATAAAGTAACAACCCGTGCAGGTTGGAAAAATAATATTAGTTGTGTAAGCATTCCGAACAACAAATTCTAATCAGTCAAAAATTTTCAAGATTCAGCATAGAACGCATTGCAAAAGAAAATTGCAGAGCAGGGCTTGCTGTTAGGGAGATGAGGCGAGATTTAGAAAATTAACCCAGAGGACAATAAGATAGAGACTAGGGATGATTTGGTATAATCTTCTGTTTTTTGTGAATATTTCTGATGTAAGTATGGCAGTAATCTACATAAAAAATGTAAGCTAGTATCAATTTTGAAAGAGTAGGATGGGGAGTATGAACAGTATGGTAGAAGCACTGAGTGTTATAGATACATATTAGTGAAATATGCTTATGAATAGAACATGGAAAGAAATATTCCAATGCCCATTAAACATACCTGAAAGGACATCAGAGCAACTAGAACGTTCATGTAAGATCAGTATGACCATGGATCAGTGTTACTGGATGAAAAGCCTTATGGTCTGAAAAAGTCTGGAAGTGCATGCTTTGACGCACCAGTAGCTTCTACCAAACATCAGCAGTGTGAACACAGCTTTCCTCAGGCATCGTGTATGGTTGATGCCTTGCAGATGACGCGAGAGATGGCAGCAGATGATGCGCTCCACAGACTTTACTACCCCCCGGGGGGACCTGCAGTCTGCAGCGGAGCAGCTGCCATACCAGGCAGTAATGCAGCCAGTGAGGATGCTATCAATGGTGCACCTGTAGGAGTTGGTGAGCGTTTTTGCTGACATGCCAATTTTTTTAAAGTCTCCTCAGGAATTATAGTCTTGGGCAGTTTTCATTGCCATGTTGCCTTGTCTGGACCAAGTGATGTTATCCTTAATGAACACACAGAGTGAACTTGAATTCGGAGACTCTCCATTGCAGCTCCCTCGATGCTGCATTGACCCCCCCTCTGCTGCTTCCTGAAGAACACGATCATCTCTTGAGTCTTACAGACATTGAGAGAGTGGTTGTTGTCCTGGCACCATGTAGCATGTTCCTTACCTCCACATCATTGTTGGAGATGAAACCCAGGTAGTGTCATGTGCAAATTTGAGGATGATGTTGGAGCTATGTGGCCACACAGTTGTGCATGTACAGGGATGTAAAGGAGGGGACTGAGTATGTAGCCCTGTGGGGTGTAGATGAGGTTGCCCATTTCCATCACCTGGGGTCTGCCCATCAGGAAGTCCAGGATCAAATTGAAGATGTAATTGGACAATTGACTTAAAAGCTGTTTCTTAGACAGGTGGGGACTATTCCTTTGTTATTTTATATAAAACATATATCTCAAGAGCTGTTTCTTTCCATCTTCAAAACATTGCAAAAATATGAATCGTTTTATCAAAAACTGATGCAGGAAAACGAAACCATGCTTTTATTACTTCTAGATATGATGCTCTTCTCTATGGTTACCCAGATACATCAATGCTTCAACTAGTGCTGAACACGGCTGCTAGAATCTTAACTAGAACTAATGAATTTAAACACATTACAGCAGTGCTAGCTGTTAGGGCTAGAGCTGATTTTAAGGTTTTATTGCTAACCTATAAAGCAATGCATGGACTTGCTACTAATTACTGCACTGAAAAGATCTAGACATATATACCTACATGTAACATAAGATCACAAGATGCAGACCTTCTTATAGTACCTAGTATTTCTAAACCAAAAGCTAGAGGCAGGGCTATTTCTCATAGAGCTCCACTACTGTGGAATGATCTGCCAATCAATGTTAGAAATGCAGGCTCAGTGCATTTCAACTTTCAAGTTTCTACTAAAAACGTAGGGTTAGCATGATCTATGACTATCTGAATTCTGGCCCAGGGGTGTGAAGGTTAACAGGATGGCTTGATACTGTCCACCCTTGCTGTCTTGCAAGCTGAGCACTCTCGAATGACATTTTGGGCCTGAGTCACTGGCTTGCTGTTGTGTCTCCGTTGCGCCTATTGTGCAGTTGGGGTGAACTCTGGGGAATGCCTAAGGAATACCTCTCTAAAATGTCCTTGTCTCCTGCTCCGTGTAAACTTAGGAGGACATGAGGTCTTGGCCTACACCTCCCAAGTACCAGGCTCTAAAGACTTGTTGCTACCCCTGTCCAAGGTCCTCCTGGCTGTGTTGCAGATCAAGACATTACCTGACAATTCCAGCTAACAGTCTGCTGACCACCCCCACCACACGGTTGTGCCTGTCCTTGTCCATCAGGTCATGCTTGTGACCTGGATTAGGTTTTATAGACTCTGGACACAGGTCAAATGCATTGAAAAATTATTTTAAATTTGACTCTTCAAATGTTCACCCGGCACAGCCAGAAGAGGACTAATCACCCATACTAGCCTGATTCCTCTCTAGGTTTCTTCCTAAATTTCTGCCCCTCTTAAAGAGTTTTTCCTAGCCACTGTGCTTCAATTCACTTGTTGCTTGCTCTTTTGGGTTTCAGGCTCAGTGTTTTGTTTATCTTTGTGGCAATTGTTGATGTAAACAATTGCTTTATAAATACATTTGAATGATTGATTGATAATATACAGTATATACTGTATATATGAGAAGGACATATACATGGGCCCTCATTTCAGGGTGGTGGCGGTTGGTGGGTGTCCCTTTGGTTGATGCTTGGCAATGTGGGTGGATTGATTTCCTGCCTGTTGGGCCCTGTGCGGGGCCTGAACCCCCCTGTCTCAGCACCAAGATCTTAAACTGCTATTTTATTGTGCTGGGGAGTCGGGTCAGTTCTCCTTCTCCACAATAATTCCTTGTAGATCTAAGGAATGCATTTTCTTAATTTTCCCTGTCTCCTGCCATTTTAAACTTAGGAGGACATGAGGTCTTGGCCCACACCTGCGGAGTACCAGGCCTGACCCGTTGCTGTCCCTGTCCAAAGTCCTCAGGGGTTGTGTTGCTGATTCCTGACGTTTTCAGCTGCCACTCTGCTGACGCCCCCCCCCCGGTCTGTCGCTGTCCTTGTCCATCTGGTCATGCTTCCGACCTGGACAGGGTTTAAATAGACTCTGGACTCAGCCCACATGTCATCAAACTATTACAATTTGGACTCTTAATATGTTCACCCGGCACAGCTAGAAGAGGACTGGTCACGCCTCTGAGCCTGGTTCCTCTCTAGGTTTCTTCCTAAATTTCGGCCTTCTTATGGAGTTTTTCCTAGTCATTGAATTTCAACACTACTGTTGTTTGCTCCTTGGAGTTTAAGGCTGGGTGTTTTGTAAAAGATTTTTGTGACAACTGCTGATTTAAAAAGGGCTTTATGAAATTATTGATTGATTGAGAGACTAAACAAACATGAAAACATTTATACAATGATGTGCCAATGGAAAACAAAATGTACTGGAGCAATTTGGCCATTTGGGGAATCAAATTTATCTTAACTCTATGCTGATGGATGACTTTAGTAGCTCATTGAGTTCTATTTGTCCCATATGTGAGCATATGTTAGCGCTTTGTTTACAACACAAATAAAGGGGCAAAGACAGAGGTTGCGTTGATCAACAAACTCCCTCTGCAGGCTCACTCAGCAAGGTGACAGCATTATCTAACAACACAAAGGGCCTCCATATTTGTTTTCTGTCTGCATGTGTGTACTCTATTCATGTGTGTGTTTTCATACTCGCATATGTGTGTGTCTTTTTTCAGTTACCGTTTGTTTGTTTGTTTGTTCGTACAGCTCTTTTGACTGACAGTTTGGGAGAGATTCGGTATGTTGTAGACTCATGTAACACAGAGCCGCTCTTGTAGCTGTATTCAGTGTTTGTTTGTTTAACAGGGACTTTGACTGGGAGACAACCCTGGGAGCACTCTAGTATAGCATAAGGTGTATTGCACACAACTGACATATACAAGAAATGCAATCACTCAAAACAGCTATGCATAAATGCAGGAAACAAAGAGGCTTTACATACCTCATATAACACGGTGTAGGCCTTCATGCAATTACATTATATTTATTCAGTTGTACTATGACAGAAAACAGGGGCCAGAATTTGTTTAAATTTATCCAAATTAGCTTTTGTTTCAGCAGCTATGGTATTCCTGAGGTATATTAAAGATGAAAACATGACTATAGCAAACCATGTCGACAGCAAAACAATTACGGACAAAAAATGTGTAACACAAACAAAACTAAACAAACATGTCAGTACAAACATTTAAATATATTGTTTGTTGTACTGTGTGTTATCTGTTTCTTATCAGTCCCTATTATGCTTTGCTTGATTAATTGAAAGTATCATCCAATGACAACTCTGTATAACACTGCTGTATCTTACTGTCTTTGTTTTGAGTATGAGTACTGTGAAGAGACCCCACCAGATCCTATGTTGTTTTCCTTCAGGTGGTAAAAATGCCTCATTGCTATTGTCTATTTCTGTGGCCCTTCAAACAGGTAGGCAACTCTGAATCCAAATGGATCATTAAGTCCCCAATTTATCAGATACAATGGCAAACCCCGCAAATAAAAAAATGACACTTGGACGCTTTTGTTCTCGTCCATTAGCGATTCGATTTTCTTTCCGTCACAGTCTGACGGCAGATATTTTCTTTCGTATGCTGGGCCTCTCTTTTGCAAATAGGTGTCGCTCATGCTGCCATCTCTATCATAGTCCATATCTCCTTTTATGCCTTAATTTGCTCAGAGTCAGAAAATGAATGCTGACTACAGGGTGTTGTGCGACATGAAAAGAACCCAGCTGAAGCTGAAACAAGACAAGCCCTCCACTGCCAAGCCGAAAGTAGTTATTGTTACTTTGCATTTTCCCCCCTTCTTTCCTTTTGTATTCATACCCTTTAGATCACACTAAAGGGCCATTTACAACTCTTGTTGGACTTCTTTCTCATTCTGTTTTGCTCTTTATTATTTATTTCAATCTCTCCACTCAAACTTCTAAGTTTCCATCTTGCTTTTACCATTATCCGTCTCGCCGCTATCTATCCAGAGCACTGACCTTTCTGTTTTCCTCTTCATACCTTGTCTCTTGAAAATACACAAAATACATATTTGTGGTTGACATTTTAAATTATTTTGCCCACTAAGGTTTTTATTTTTCTATTACACTCTACACTAGCATCAGTGTAATATATTTCTGGATAAGATGCATCCCCACACCGTGTCAACAAGTATTAAACATTTGTTTTGAAGTGAATGTAGAAGAAATTATGCTGTTAGAAGGACATAGTCCTGGTTGACAGTTGAAGGACTGGCACATTGAACAGATATTTGCAGTATCGGTATCAACTTTTAGCACAGACATGCTTCCTTGGACAGGCTTATCATTAGTGTTCTTGACTTATTTACATTTCGGGAACATGCTTTCTTATTATTAAAAATAGTTAGCACTAATAGGAATGTATTGTTATGGCTATGGCAAGGCTCGTAGTGTGTCTTGTAATAAAATGGTTAGGGAGCCTACCCCATACACAAACAAACATACTATCATAACATACAATCATTAGTGATCAATAGAGATCATAAAGCATCTGTTGCTAATGAGATTTGCATTCTGTGTGATAGCTTGTTGTGCCAAAGAACGATACAGCATTTGAAATGTTCACGACAGTGTAGCATGGGCTGATTTGATCTCTTAGGTGAGATGAAGCTATTACCAGAAGAATATTTTAAATCAAGCTACCCACTGAAAGACATTATATAAATAACCTGGGGATTTGTTGGTAGTGTAAACACACACTCAAGCATGCAAAAACACACACGAGCACACTACAGATTCCCATACAACAATTACGAAAGGTTTGGGTTACCAGTAGCGTTGCTCATTCATTATTTTCTTGGACACTTCCTGGTTAGAGTGTCCCCAGGGAAAGCGAGTATTTACAGGTCAGACCACGGCCCAGCACTTCTTGTCCACTGACGTGCACCTTCATGGGACTGAAACATATGGGATCCATTGACCAGAAAGGGAGTGAGTAATGTAGCAGTAGGAATTGAAACTGATTCTATTCCTTTCTATCAGTGCTGCTACATTTACCTTGAGGTGAAACAACAGGAATAACTTTTGTGTGGTGAACTGTTTAGCTGCATATAAGCGCAGTATGCACAGTACCTCACCAAGCATGTAAAAGTATTCAAAAACACAATCCACTTCCCATTCAGGATCACAGGAAAATCCTTTCCTAGGTACAGTGCGTTTGCACAATGACATTCCCTATTGAACCTGTGCTATGCTAGCAAATGCAATGCTTTTTTGTTGGAAAATGAGCTGAGACGTGACCATTGTAATGCAACACTAGTGTTGACAATAGCTAAAACAGAGGTAGTAATGCACAGAGAGCCATAGCTCTACCTTCAACCTGTCAGAGAGATTGCCATGTTGAAAGCTGTTGTATTGATGAGATTAACGCAATGAAGCTGCATTTGGAACATTTATTTGTGTGTCCATTTAGGCCTTGTCTTTCCCATACCAAAACTCTTTCAAAAGTAAAGAAAAAGATGCCTTGGTTGATACATTTTATACACTTCATGACCACTGAGAAACACTGATAATCTCATTATTATTGCACTTTTCAGTGGGTGGGATATATTATGCTGCAAATGAACATTCTGTCCCCAAAATTGGCAAAAATAAGGATCTGAGCGACAAAACTGCAGCCCTTTGTGGGGTGTTCCCGGTCTGCAGTGGTCAGAATTTATCAAAATTGGTCCAAGTAAGGAAATGCTTTGAACAGGGTCAAGGGCAGCAGCCATGGCTCATTGATGCACAGGGGGAGCGAAGGCTGGTCTGTGTGGTCTGATCCAACAGATGAGCTACTGTAGCTCAAATTGCGGCATAAGTGAATGCTGGTACTTATAGGAAGGTGTCAGAACACAGTCAGGGCGCCTATGGTGACCCCTGTCCATTGCTGAAAGCACCTACAATGGGCATGTGAGCATGAGAATTGGACCTCAGAGCAATGGAAGAAGGTGGCCTGGTCCAATGAATCACATTTTCTTCACGTGGATGGCCTGGTGTGTGTCACTTACCTGGAGAACACATGTCACCGGGATGCACTATGAGAAGAAGGCAACTGGTGGAGGCGATGTGATGCTTTGAGCAATGTTCTGCTGGGAAACCTTGGGTCCTGCCATTCATGTGGAAGGTACTTTAGCACATACCACCTACCTGAGCGTAACTGCAGACCATGTACACCCTTTCCTGGCAGTAGTATTCCCTGATGGCACTGGCCTCTTTCCGCAGGATAATGCGCCCTGCCTCAAAGTATTAATTGTTCAGAAATGTTTTGAGGAACACAACGAGTTCAAGGTGTTGACATGGCCTCCAAATTCTCCAGATCTCAATCCAATCGAGCATCTGTGGAATGAGAAGGACAAACAGGTCCAATCCATGGAGGCCCCACCTCACAGGATCTGCTGCTAACATCTTGGTGCCAGATACCAGAGGACACCTTCAGAGGACTAGTGGAATCCATGTCTCAACAGTTCAGGGCTGTTTTGGCGCAAAAGGGGTGTGTTTGGGATCATTGTCATGCTGAAAGACCCAGCCACGTATCATCTTCAATGCCCTTGCTGATAGAAGGAGGTTTTCACTCAAAATCTCACGATACATGGCCCCATTCATTCGTTCCTTTACACGGATCAGTCATCCTGGTCCCTTTGCAGAAAAACAGCCCCAAAGCATGATGTTTCCACCCCCATGCTTCTCAATAGATATGGTGTTCTTTGGATGCAACTCAGCATTCTTTCTACTCCAAACATGACGAGTTGAGTTTATACCAAAAAGTTCTATTTTGGTTTCATCTGACCATATGACATTCTCCCAATCCTCTTCTGCTCTCTAGCAAACCTCAGACAGGCCTGGACATGTACTGGCTTAAGCAGGGGGACACGTCTGGCACTGCAGGATTTGAGTCCCTGGAGGCATAGTGTGTTACTGATGGTAGCCTTTGTTACTTTGATCCCAGCTCTCTGCAGGTCATTCACTAGATCCCCCTGTGTGGTTCTGGGATTTTTGCTCACTGTTCTTGTGATCATTTTGACCCCACGGGGTGAGATCTTGCGTGGAGCCCCGGATCGAGGGAGATTATCAGTGGTCTTGTATGTCCTACATTTTCTTATAATTGCTCCCACAGTTGATTTCTTCACACCAAGCTGCTTACCTATTGCAGATTCTGTCTTTCCAGCCTGGTGCAGGTCTATAATTTTGTTTCTGGAGTCCTTTGACAGCTCTTTGGTCTTGGCCCTAGTGTAGTTTGGAGTGTGACTGTTTGAGGTTGTGGACAGGTATCTTTTATACTGATAACAAGTTCAAACAGGTGCCATTAATACAGGTAATGAGTGGAGGACAGAGGAGCCTCTTAAAGAAGAAGTTACAGGTCTGTGATAGCCAGAAGTCTTGCTTGTTTGTAGGTGACCAAATACTTATTTTACCGAGGAATTTACCAATCAATTCATTAAAAATCCTACAATGTGATTCTTAGGATTTTTTTCCTAATTTTGTCTCTCATAGTTGAAGTTTACCTATGATGAATATTACAGGCCTCTCTCATCGTTTTAAGTGGGAGAACTTGCACAATTGGTGGCTGACTAAATACTTTTTTGCCCCACTGTATGTACATAAATGCCAAAAGACATAAGAATTAGCCATTTTAATATGTCAGTTTGAAATATGTAATTAACTATTCAAATATTAGTCAAGCTGTTTAATTTACATGGCCATATACTGTATGCAAAACCAAGTTAGGGGAGAGTTATTGAATCATGCAAAAAAAATATTGTTGCTGGGAGTCAGCAGTCCTCATTTAAAATTATTCAGATGTCGATTGGCGATGTGGCAAAGATTACATTTTGGAGAAATGGCTAGAGTTGGCTATAACAATGGTGTACACTGCATTATTTTTAAACCATTTGAATTACACTTGCATTAAAACAAATATTAGCAATTAGAGTGGCCAATTTTAAGGTAATTTACTTCCCCACCTGGAAAAACATTTACATAGACATTCATCAGGTGTCAGCTGGCTCCTCAACCAACCCATTTTTGTTCAAAGTATTGCCCTTTTCATTCATATTATTTTCCTTTATTTCCTATCACAACCAATTTATTTTGACCACCCAGTTCTTCAAACATTTCCATGAAGTGTGCACTTGCAAACTGCCCCATCGCTACACACTTGTGTAAAACTTTGTGGATAATTGGGACACAGCCATTCATTTCCTTCAAAGCTAGACCTAATTATTTCCACAACTCCCTTCATCTATATCACCAACAAATACCTGAAGGGGGCAGCATACAACATTTCTGATAGACCATTCCAGCCTTCTCAATGCCCAAGGCCCCATCAGATTTCCTACTGCTGGGCGGCAGCTCAGTGACAACCATGAATAATAGATAACGCTGTGACAGGTCTGCAATAACAGCGCTGTTGGAACAGTCATCGGTAGCAAAGCAATAAAAGGAGAGTGGGGAGAGAATATTGTACAGAATATCCCCCGTAACCAAGGGTTCCGCCACACTTGCTCACCCTCTCAGTTGCCACACAAAACTCAGCATGTAACTTTTGGCTTTTAGTGATTAGACTATTTATACAGGTGTATTCAATTATATAGCGATCAGCCACAACATTATGACCACTGACAGGTGAAGTGAATAACACTGATAATCGTAGTATCAAGGCAGCTGTCAGTGGATGGGATATATTAGGCAGCAAGTTAACATTCTGTCATCAAAGTTGATGTGTAAGGATCTGAGGGACTTTGACAAGGGCCAAATTGTGATGGCTTTAGAGATGTTCAGAACATCTCTAAATCTGCATCCCTTGTGGGGTGTCTATCATGTCTATGGTCATGGGCAGCCAAGGCTGAATAATGCACGTGGGGAGTAAAGGCTGGCCCGTGTGGTCCGATCCAACAGATAAGCTACTGTAGCTCAAATTTCTGAAAAGGTTAATGCTGGTACTGATAGAAATGTGTCAGAACACACAGTGCATAGCAGTTTGTTGTGAATCGGGCTGCATAGCCACAGACCAGTCAGGGTGTCCATGTGACCCCTGTCCCACTGCCGAAAGCACCTACAATAGGCACATGAGCATCAGAACTGGACCAAGAAGGGAAGCCGGGGATGGCAGTGTGGAGCTTTGGGCAATGTTCTGCTGGGAATCCTTGGGTCCTGCAATTCATTTGGATGTTACTTTGACACTTACCACCTACCTGAGCGGCAAAAGGGGAATCTACACAATATTAGGCAGGTGGTCATAGTGTTATGGCTGATCGATGTATAATGCCTTATTTAATTACATGGATATATGGCAGTGCTGCCTGATATCCAATTAATGCCTGCTGTTGCAGTCTTCTATTCTATTATCTAAACTGTGACACATAAAAACATAGACAATGTAACACAATAAAAAATGAAATTAATATATAATCCTTTACAGACAACAAATAAATATGCCTGCCACCACATCCACATGGCCCTTCAAGACACACACACAACACAGACTCACCCTACGGGTGTGCTCTAAAAGCGTTGGCCAAGCTACAATACCAGTCTTCACTCAGTACTCAATATTTTCCTTGACAACAAAGAGGCCTCATTTTCTTTAAAAAATGTGAAGGCCATATATGTCTTTGTCAGTGTGCACACAAAGGCACTGCTGTTTACTTATTTCTGCTTTTGATATTTTTTTGTTGGGTGGGGGGGACAGATATGGAGAGGGATCCATATTGATATACAAAAAATCCAACTCTGTCTCTTCCACCTTGTGTTGTATATTTAACTCACTAGCTCTGTGGCAAAACCTGTGAAACATCAAAATCATCCTGCAGCACTGAACCATGAGAGGTTGTTGCTGTCTGTAACCCATGATAACGATATTGACGGACCAGTAATCAGGATGTGCTCAGAGAGGTAGTATCTGCACATTCACTTATCATGAAAGACATTAGAGTCATGTTGTTTGCATTGCCCTTGTATGCAAAAAATAATAGCAATAACACAACACAGCAGAAATACTCATGGATGGGCAGGCAGGCGAGCCAGGGAAATTCTAGGTCAGCAAAGCTAAATTTGCTTTGGACTAGGCTGGCCACAGTTCAATGACACAGAAAGAGCTGTGTGTACAGTAAACAAAAATGCGCTTTGGAGAGTAGCCAGAAAAGTTTTGAATTTTTCCAGAATGTAACATAAAAGGCCATGGAAAAAAGGCTGCAAGAGTTTAGGCAGAGTAGAATACAGGGAGTGAGTTTGTGTGCATGCCTAAATTTATGTGTGAGTAGAAAGCAAATGTTTGCGTGTGTGGGGACCAGAGAGTGTGATTAAAAGATACAGAGTAGTGTACTAATATAAGGAGCAGATATACAAGCTGTGAGATATGGCTATAGTAGGGTAAATAATACAAATGGTTGAAGGGAGATAAAAAGAGCAGCATATGAGAACGGGGTAAAGGGGGAGGTGTACATAGAGGAATAGACAGAAAGTTAGAGCAAAGTATGTGTTTGAGAAAAGGGTTAGGTGAGGCATAGATGCATGTGTTTCTCAGATCCGACATATCAGCTACTCTGTGTAATGAATGAATTAAAAGTAGAGTTTGTGATCGATGGTGGCAGCGCTGGGATAGATGTAAAAAGAAAAATCTCTTATTTGTCTGAAGAGAACAGAGAGAAATGCTCTATAGTAAGCAAGACAAATACTTAATTTCTTCAAGCCTCACAATCACAAACCATTGATCCGTCCATTTTAATTAAGCAGAATTAAGAGGGTTTGTCTAGATATATACGTGAAAAATCAAGTTTCTGTGGAGTACGTGTCTTTGATGTTTGTGTGTATGTATACACATGTATTTGTGTGAAGATGTGCATGCATGTGCGGTACTATGCTACAAGCAAAAAGGTAACTGAAAAAACCCTCTGCTTCCAAACTCAAAGGTAACATCCAAAGAATGGATACATCCTCTGATGGTTTCAATCTTAACAGAGAATATCAGGTTGAAGTTGCAATAGTAAACCACATGCCACTACAACATTTAAACTGAAAACAAAATGCAAATGGGGGACATGGAGGGGGGTTATCTGGGTTAGGTCTTCACTGAATGAAGTTTGTAGGTCAATGAGCATAATGAGACAATGAAAAAGCAAGCCAGGGATGCACATCAGTGAACATCATATCCTGCAAAAACATGGATTATCACAGGTTTGTACTCTACGCATGAAACAGAATAGAAACAAGGCCAACATCTGGAGGGAGTGCCTGAACTAATATGAAACGACCAATTGTACTGCTAAACGTTTCTTTGCATGATGTGCATGATCAATAATGCACCTAATGCTCTTTTCTTATATTTCCAAATACATACTTCTTTCCTTTAATTTCCAAGTACTCACTGACAAAAATGGTTAGATATAGGATACCACAGGTTCAAATAACCAAATTCCATTATTGGTTACTTAATAGAAAGCTATTCATTTTCTGACAATAACAAGGTCTTGGTATGTGAGAGGAAGGTCTCTTCTCCCTGTGTTCTGGACATGATCGGAGAATGACAATACATTTTACAGAAAGGTTTATGGTTAAAAGCAACAATAAAGTGAATCCCTGTTGTGTGTTTCTTCCACTCTCTCTGTCAATATGTCACTCAATTTGTGCTCTCTGACAATCAACAACACATACTGCCACTGACAAGGTGAGTTGCTATGGCAGACTTGAAAAATGTATCCTATATATGTAAATGCAAAAGCACACCACACAAGAACTCAAGAACTTAAGTACAAGCTGACAAAATACACTCAAGTCATTTCCCACCTTTGTAGGTAAACCCACAAACACACAAGCCCCGATCAATATTCCTGCCAAACAATACAGACTGTCTACTCAAAAGGACTGAAATAAGACATTGATTGAGGGCAGCTCTTTCTCCCAAGTCCATACTCAGCCTTTTCAATTATCCCTCCGCATGATTCATATATCAAACAGCATTAGCCTCCTCCACCCTCCACTGCTCCTCCCCTCCTCCATCTCTTCCCAGTTGTTTCACTATGATGAGTTCTGGGCCATTGCCCACTCCTTGTTCTGCTGTTCATACCAGCCCTGGCCAACAGGGACATCCCAGCTCAGTGAACATTTTCACAGTCCTGTATTTGCTTTACCTCACTAATTTGGCTTGGACCTTGTTAAATGTAACTCCCTGGACCCCGAATCCTGGAACCTGAAGCTTCTCTGTTTGCATCGAATGGATCCTGTTCTTTGGGTTTGCTCGGTGCATAACATCTCTGTCTTCTTGTAAATAGTGGCAATTTATTCTCCTTGTATAAAGTTGTCTCAAAGCTGAATCAATGTCAATCCAAAAATATAAAAATATTCTACAGAACAGAATTGAATACAAGCACATTATAGATAGTTCAACATTACTATAACATGAAAAAAACACCACATTCAATGGTATGAATTTACTATTTACCATTTGATAAATCAGTTGAAATCATGTTGATATGCTGTTAGATTGTTATGAGTTGTTTTTTTGAAGTATCCTACAGTACCACAGCATTTGCAACGTGTTCTTTTACCGTGGCCCTCTGCCCTAGCAAAACCATAATTACCACGGAAAGAAAAACAGATCCTGTTATGTTATACACATTAATTTAATTTCCCTGGTTGTTAGATAATCAGTTGGGTTAAAGCAGTGGCAGAAACAAACCACATCAGAGTTTGTGCAGTCTTTACTAGGGGACATAAAAGGTACAGAAACAATGTACAGAGTAACATAGCTTACTGGAATGGATCGTTGGAAGATTTATTTCCAAGAAAGAATGAGTGAGCTACTTTAGCATTTTCAATGTTCAAACAGCAGTTTGAACGGTAGCATACGACAACGTCAAATTACTGCGGGACAGTCAGATTATAATCATTCTAGTTATAGTCGGCTAGCGACTGGTGGAAGGCAGCCGCATGCAAGTGCTGTTTCTGTTACCATGGTAACCCCCTTTCAGACACAGCAGAAAATATCCCATTTGTGATATTTTGGCTTAGATGCAGGTCACAACATTTATTTTGTAATTTAGCACTAATATACCACAATAGTTAGTAGAACTGCTTTTATTCTTTTGGAATCATAACACATGTTTTGTGTTTTATGAATAAAAGGGGTGGTAGTACAGGATAAGTGTCTTTTGTACAGGTAACACGCTGAGATTAGGAGCACTCCCTTTAAGAGTGTGCACCTAATTTCAGCTCATTCCCTGTATAAAAGACACCTGGGAGCCAGAAATCTTTCTGATTGAGAGGGGATTAAATACTAATTTCCATCATTAAAATGCAAATCAATTTGACATGCGTTTTTCTGGATATTTTTGTTGTTATTCTGTGTCTCAATGTTAAAATTAACCTACCATTAAAATTATAGACTGATCATTTCTTTGTCAGTGGGTAAATGTACAAAATCAGCAGGGGATCAAATAATTTTTTCCCTCACTGTATTGAGTTCTCTATTGGCAGCTTTGTGTTTTCTGTCTCTTTGAGTGGTTCTGGCACCCAAACCAGTTAGTCATTCATTAGCACAGTGACAGACCACTGGTTAGAAATATGGAGCCATGCTGGGTCTGAGCATGTCTGAAACAATCTATTTGTTGTTTGTTTATGTGAACATATCCTATTCATGATCTCTCTGTGTGTGTGTGTGTGTGTGTGTGTGTGTGTTGGAGTCATGCAAATTTGACTTTGGGAAAGTGTTAACTGGATAGCGTTTCCTGGTAAGATGAATAACCCACAGCTCATGTAGGGCTACTACATGCAGCTTTTTAAATGGAAACATCAAAGTGAATTGCCCTTAGATTTACTAATAAAAACATTGATCCCTATTCCAACTAATTGTAACTTTTAAGCTGAAGAGCTAACAGTTTCCAAATTGGAATAGGTAAAATGTCCTCATTGGTCACCGTTTGCTGATATAACTAGTAAGTCCCTGTTACATAGTCAGAACACACGCACATACACAAACTCATTGTGTCATTCTCGTCATACTTTTGACTTCAATGGAGAGGAAGTGTTCAATTCTTGAATAACAATTGCAGCAGCTGCTTATGAAATGTGCATTGTCCGTTTGTTAGGGCCATAGCCATTGTTTCTAAATAGGACTGACAAAACAGGAACTATAACAGAATGTGATGCTGACGGCAGGCATTTCCTCCCCCTCTCAAATCTACAGAAACAAACAGTGCACTTGCCCAGAGATAAATCTCAAATATTGATAGAAACCAGCTCATTAAAATGGAGAAAATGAAGTGGTCAAAACCACTGTAAGGATCTGATATTGAAAGTCTTCTCTTTTCTTTTGCTAAGCACAGCTTCTTAAAAAATACCCAAAGCATTGTGTAGGATTCGAGGATTGTGGAATTTGAGATCCTCTTTAATGTAGTTTTCAAAAAAAAAAGATGTCTATACAATGTCTATCCAATTCAGTACAGAACACAAGACTAGGAAACAAAAAACAGGACTGTAGAAAAGGAAAAAGCAATAGGCCTACCGGAAGAGAACTGTCTTTCTGTTGGGACTGTGGGACATATGGAGGATCTTACGATGTTATTACTTATAAATTAAGAAATGTTTGTGTTTGACAGAGGGGAGATGGGTCTGGGTAATGTTTGTATGTTTGTGTGTTTGTTGCAAGTATAGGCCAGCAGATTCATTATTCTTTTGATGCACAGTAAACTAGTTATGGAATAACTGGCCCTAACCTCAAACTTCACAAATACAGAAAGTACTTTGGGCAAGGTAGACTAACCTTAACCCAGCACGCAGAGGATGAGGGTTGAGGCTGGGGGGCTAGAGAAGAGAAGGGCTCCTGGCACAGACCTGGTAAACTGTAGCTAAATATGAAAATGCATAGCATGTATTGTAAAACACAAGAGGAGGCCAAGACCACCATTTACAGAGAAACATGGTTGTTTGCTGATTTATGCTTTACTATTGCCTGCAACAGAACACAATAGGTACTAGCTTTGAGCTTCCTTTATTTAACCTTGGGTAGTCACAAGAGCACTTTTTAAATGACATTTTAGTCATTATACTCGTACGTAAAGCTGACAGACAAAATTGTTTCACCTTGGGATTTGATCAACGAAACCTTCGTTACTGGTTGGATGCTCTAACCACTAACGTACCTTCCACAATTTATCTGGCCTTGATTCCTTGCATACGCTCTGCTCTGCTTGCCCTATTCTTGAATTGCAGTGTTTTAGAAAATTCAAGTTTTTTTTTATCTGTGATATTCTTCTGCATGGCATTCTGCGAGGGAGTTGGTTTAAGGAATCAAGGAAGGACAAACTGCCAACCTCCAGTAAATAACTTAGTGAATTTTAATTAACCACTTGAAGAATCAAAACTGAACTTCCCATGTGTATCATGGAGCACCTGAATGACATAGTGGTGGCTGACTTGCAGTACAGCTGCACCATTAGGGCCAGGAGTTTGAATCCTGGTGTTGGCATCCAGACAAAGCCAATAGCCTGACAGTACAAATTCGCTCAGCACTGTCTGGGGCATTATTAAGAATTTCTGTGATGATGCAAGACTTTACATCTACATACGATGACTCACATTCAACTTGTTATTACATTTGTAGGTGCAACAAGTGATAGTTAAAGATATAACAATTGTCACCAAATTTGAAAGCCTACCTAAAGTGTTTTTGACAACAAGTTATAGTTCAGACAGAAAACATGCCATCACATGATCATGTATGCTGCAACAGAATATCACAGGATTTTGTGACATCTACACGATTACGTGTTAGAACATTGTGACATGCACACGTAAAAGGCATTTTTTTCGTGTACAGTACACGGGATGTTCTAATGACCGTAAAAGGCACTTTATTTTGTGGCTAGAACCCAATTTTCTTAATGATTCATGTCATATATGGATCTAGTTTTTATGTATATTACATGACTTTCTTCATACTTTCTTTCAGCAACAGCTTCAGTTTTTCATGTGTATTGCATAAAGCTCTTCACAATGCATTCAGTATAATACATCAGCTATTGATCCCGCATTTACTGTAGCCAGTTTGCACAAATACTGTTAGGTATTTATTTTGAACACATTTGATCTGGGAATGGATGCGGGGTTACATTTAATGCTTCGTAATGATGGTCTCAGTATACACTACTTGTGAGGAAACAGAAGAATTAAGAGACACATTTATTTCACTCTGACTCCTGCAGGAAAATCTTGTCATGTACATGAAAAGTGGTTGCCTACGGTAAGAGGTTCGCCATAGGAAGAAAATTGTGTACTACACACAAAAACGTTTCTTTTTCGTGTGCATGTCATGATTTTCTAATATGGATTTTTCATAATGTCACAAAATCCTGTGATACTACACTACCACAATAACATACCTTTGAAATTATTTATGCAATACCCGTGGCAATGAGCAAGGTGCACAGTACCGATCACCCCACAAAGAACACAGAATCGATAGATGAAAGCAGGGGGGTGGGTGGACGTGCATCAGCTGATGCATAGCTGACTAATAATCACTCTGGCTTGCTGGTTGAATAAATTACGCTAATCTGCAAAAAGCTTCAGTGGTTTCTAGCACTTCGGTTCAAGTAATTTCAGGAAATTCTGACTAGTTTCTCACAGACCCCAGTCACAGGGAAATACGTTATTTGCCAAAACTGACAATACACAATAACACGCACAATATCAGAGATTTGTCTTTATTTGACCAGACCCCTTGCGGGAACAGCCACCATGAGCAGTTAGGGTTATATGCTTTGCTCAGCGACTGAACAACAGATTTTTCGGTTTCAGTTCTGTTTCAAGATTTATAAGTCTAATGCACCGAATAATAAAACGTCATCCTGTACAATGAAATTCTGTGACATGGCACCCGTCAACTACATAGTGAGAGTTAAGAAGAAGAATATAAGCAAAAATACAGCTAGACAGAACATAATAATAATAATAATAAATAAAGCAACAATATACATAACACTCTAAAATAGCATCAGTTTAAAAAAGAGTACTGTAAACTAGCAGCAATCTGGATAGTATTATTGAACATTTATGTATGGCAAGTATGCAGCAATATACAGTACATAACAGTGTGAACTAACAGCAAATGGAAAAGTTACTGAATATTGTGTACATATATGAGTGCAATACATTTTTGAATGGTGGCATAGCACACTATATCTATGTAGTCGGAAGTAAGAAGAAATATTTACACACAGCAAAAATATAGACCAAGGACAATGCAATAATATACATAACACTGCACATAGCAACAGTTAAAAAGAGAACTGTAAATTAGCAGCAATATCGGTAGTAGTATTGAATATTATAGATATGGTAGGATGGGGGAAAATGAACAGTATGGTAGAAGCATTGAGTATTAAAGACACCTATGAGTGTAATAGGCTTATGAATGTTAAATGCAAAGGAATTCACCTTGCCTGCTTGCTGATATGAATTACTATCTTTTCTTTCACTCACTCTAACCGCTACGCTATCGGCTGCACATCCTCAAGAGAACAATGCCCCAACTGCTTTGTAGCATTACCTCATAGAAATCATGATAGCGTTGTCATGCCTACATCTCCACACTACAGCACTAAAGCAAATGGATAACAAGCATGTGAACCAATCATAGTGTTTACAGTGGATTTAAAATGTCTACACACCCCTGTTAAAATGCCAGATTTCTGTGAGGTAAAAGAATGAGACCAAGATAAATCATGTCAGAACTTTTTTCACTTTTAATGTGACCTAGAATGTGAACAATTTGATTGAAAAACAATCTGAAATCTTTAAGCGGTGAACATTTTTAAATTCACAATAACCTGGTTGCATAAGTGTGCACGACCTTTAACTAATACTGAATATAGTCAATTTTGAATTGTTCACGTTTCTGCCCACTCTGATATAGTGTGCAACAACAGATGACTCCTACACAGCCATATATGACCCATAAAGCTCAACAATAACAAGCCATAAGCCTTGCTATACATTATGCCACTGAAACCCCCCAACAGTATATTTTCTTTATGGACTACCAAAGTCCACCACATCTAAACATAAGGGAATCAATATTTCTGGCGTGTCCTTCCCCCTTTCACCTTTTTTTCCTCCCCTGTCTCCCTAGATTCCCGGGGTCTGACTGCCTGTCTATTTTCTCGATGAACAGCAAGCTCTTTCAGGCCCAGGAGTACAGGGGCAGCATTAGGATTCCATCGTGGTGGCCAGCATAGCTAACTCTGATTTCACCAGCCCACAAAAGAGAAAAACACACACAAAAATGCAGACAAAACAACGCATACGGAAATCTAATATATGACATACACTCACCAAAAGGATTATTAGGATCAGCTGTTAAATTTCTCATTAATGAAATTATCTAATCAACCAATCGCATGGCAGTTGCCTCAATGCATTATGGGGTGTGGTCCTGGTCAAGACAATCTCTTGAACTCTAAACTGAATGTCAGAATGGGAAAGAAAGGTGATTTAAGCAATTTTGAGCGTGGCATGGTTGTTGGTGCCAGACGGGCCGGTCTGAATATTTCACAATCTGCTCAGTTACTGGGATTTTCACGCACAACCATTTCTAGGGTTTACAAAGAATGGTGTGAAAATGGAAAAACATCCAGTATGCGGCAGTCCTGTGGGCAAAAATGCCTTGTCGATGCTAGAGGTCAGAGGAGAATGGGCCGAATGATTCAAGCTGATAGAAGAGCAACTTTGATTGAAATAACCACTCGTTACAACCGAGGTATGCAGCAAAGCATTTGTGAAGCCACAACACGCACAACCTTGAGGCGGATTGGCTACAACAGCAGAAGACCCCACCGGGTACCACTCATCTCCACTACAAATAGGAAAAAGAGGCTACAATTTGCAAGAGCTCACTAAAATTGGACAGTTGAAGACTGGAAAAATGTTGCCTGGTCTGATGAGTCTTGATTTCTGTTGAGACATTCAGATGGTAGAGTCAGAATTTGACGTAAACAGAATGAGAACATGGATCCATCATGCCTTGTTACCACTGTGCAGGCTGCTGGTGGTGGTGGTGTAATGGTGTGGGGGATGTTTTCTTGGCACACTTTACGCCCCTTAGTGCCAATTGGGCATCGTTTAAATGCCACAGCATACCTGAGCATTGTTTCTGACCATGTCCATTCCTTTATGGCCACCATGTACCCATCCTCTGATGGCTACTTCCAGCAGGATAATGCACCATGTCACAAAGCTTGAATCATTTCAGATTGGTTTCTTGCGCATGACAATGAGTTCACTGTACTAAAATGGCCCCCACAGTCACCAGATCTCAACCCAATAGAGGGGTTGAGTATCCCACGAATCTCCATCAACTGCAAGATGCTATCCTATCAATATGGGCCAACATTTCTAAAGAATGCTTTCAGCACCTTGTTCAATCAATGCCACGTAGAATTAAGGCAGTTCTGAAGGCGAAAGGTCAAACACAGTATTAGTATGGTGTTCCTAATAATCCTTTAGGTGAGTGTATTAACATAGTTTTGTATACAAAATGTGTAAAACGCTGTGGAAAATGGACGAAGACGGAGGTGTTTGTATTAATAATAAAAAGGCTTTGTTCCATTTTCATGCTTAATTGGACAAAGACAAGGGCAAAAGAGAGGAGAGGTTTTGCTGAAAGAGCAGTACGCTTGATTGATATCTATTCTGTAACAGTATATGTGCACTGGAGGCAGTAGCATAGACCCCCGGACCACCAAAGCCACATTCTTTTAATTACATACTGATCAATGACTTCCTTGCAATAACTGCACAGTAGTTCAGCACTTTTGGAACGCTGCTCACGCATTTGACACATGGCAAGCCATCGCTGACTTCACAAGTTTTTCAAGACAGACCGCTTTTCAACACAATTTCTAAGTTTGTGTAGCTCTTCCAAAATGTGCCTTTTCAATGTGAACATATCTCAGATGAACACATTTTCAGTTTGTTCTTGATATTGCGGTTTGACAGGGTTTGGTGAGGTTTGAATGGGGTTTATCAAGTTGGCAATTATGCTTAGTGGTACACATGTGGAGACAGTATAAATGAGTCCCCACTCACCCACCATCTTCATCTACATTCATGTCATTTCTTGGTGTAACTGCTTTCTCACCATGTAGTAGCTCCTTCAGTAAAAAAACACACACTCATGCATATATTACCCCTTGTGACTCACAGTATCTGCCTGCAAGGCTGAACAAACATAACAAACAAAACCCATGAAACAGGCATGTTGACAAGCTTACATGACTTCACCACCTTTTGACACCTGAGCTTAGCAGGGTTTAGGTTAGTGTGTATGTATTTGTGTGTATGTCTGGCTTCTGTGCCAGGAAACACCTTCACTTTGCCCTGTGTTTCAACCATGTAGCATTATATTGCTAGTCCCTCTGTGCTGGTTGCTCCTTCCTGTAACCCCCTTGTGGCTTTAAAGAATCAGATTTCTCTCTCTGAATGTTTCTCTTTCCTCCCCTCCCAATCATGCTGTTTTTCTCCACCATTCTCCCTTTCGGAGTTGTGGCAAACTGAGTTCCTTTCCTCTGGGAGTTTGTAATGTGTATACATTTTTTAAGCGCTATTTGCTACAGTTATAGAGTGCATGTGCCTGTGGGCTCTCCGGCACGAAACGTTTAGACATACACCACACATCCTTAAGGGGAAGAGGGATTCTTCAGGAATCCCGCCGCAATCTGAGCTCAGACTATGGAGGGTCTAGGAAGTGGGTGTTTTAGCACCTGCGGCTGTCTTTGTTTAGCACTGACACCCTTTCTGTCTTGTGCATGCTACAAAAAATATGAAATATTAAAGTACGATAAGTACTAAATATGTGCAATGAATAATGTATGTACAGTGGATATAAAAAGTCTACACACCCCTCTTAAAATGTCAGGTGTTTGTGATGTATAACAATGAGACAAAAATAAATCATGTCAGAACATTTTCCACATTTAATGTGACTTATAATGTGAACAATTCTATTGAAAAACCAACTGAAAGCCGCATGCCCAGTTATAAGAATGTGTGCAGAGTTATGCAACCAGGTTATTGTAAGGATTTAATTTTTCCTTTTTTTCTATTGAATTGTTCACATTTTAGGTCACATTAAAAGTGGAAAAGTTCTGATGTGATTTATCTTTGTCTCATTCTTTAACATTGTGTTTTAACATTGTGTAGACATTTTATATCCACTGTATGTTGCTCCCATTTAAAGGGGCCATATTTATTCTTACTTTACTAGTAGCATAAATACAAGCATATATGACCATTAGACCCATGCATTTATTGTTTTAAGTTAATGTTTAAAATACATTTTTCTACAAAAAATCTGTTTGCATTGATGTTTAGTTTTTAAACACTCTACTGCCCCCTCCCCCCAAACCTCCCTGGACTAACTAATACTATTCCAGTCGTGATTGGTAAGTGAAGAGGAGACACATTTTGCCGGACCGTGTAAGCAGAGCAGGCCTAGAAGAGAGAATGTCTCTTACTGTGAGTGACTGACTGACTGATTGACTACCCCTTGTTACATGGCGTAGTGGTTAGAGACGAGGACTACGGAACAACAGGTCCTGCTTTTAACTCCTTTCACAGTTGAAACAAAAACTTCACTGGCTTCATCAGTAGCAATGTTATAGGAAGCCTAAAATAAACATTTTGAATTACGCATTAGGATTTGTTCAGGATAGACATAAACTTTGCTGGCTACATGATTCTCTTGTCTTTTCACCTATATGGATAGTTACTACTGTTTATCCATGTCATTCACGAATGGCTAATAAACTGTTAAAATGTCTACAACCCTCCGTAGCTATGCTATAGGAAGCCTAAAATAAAGCTGTTTACTGTTATCATATTGTGACTATTTCGATTTAATTTTCAAATCATGCATTAGGATTTGTTGAGGATAGACAAAAACATTGCTGGCTACTCAATTCTCTTGTCTTTTCACTTGACAAAAAGTCAGTTATCGTTACCTATATTGATAGTTATTTTATCAAACCTATTCATGAATGGATAGTGGTGGTGGTAAACTTAATAAGAAAAGTTAAACACAATGCTTCATGTTGTCTAGAGAAATATTACTGGTTAATTAATAAGCCTTTACAACACCCAGTGACAAAAGTCATACAGGTCATAGATGCTATTTGTGGTGGTGGTGGTAAACTTAATAAGAAACGTTAAACACAATGCTTCATAGTGTGTAGCAAAATATTGAAACTTTTGGTGATGTTAATGGGTGACAAAATAATTTAATGTCGAGACGCTATGCAGTCACTTGATAAGTGTGCAGCTCCATGGTGTAGTCACTAAAGACAGCCGCTCATGTTGGTGACCCCGGTTCATATCCAGTGCAGGCAATGACATCGCTTTCAATTGTGGTGTCTTGTAAACATTAAAAGCAGGATTCTAGATGCTGGCCCTTCTTATTTTCAAAATGTTTTCTATCTTATGTTGTACAACTCGTAAAGTGGTTATAACTGACTTTAAGCTGTATATTGATTCATTCCTATTGAATGTGCTGCTGCTATTCTTCACAACAAAGCAGTGCACCTTACAAAAAACAATAAAAAAATGTGATATTTGTGTCAACCCTAACCTGAAAAAGGTTAACTTTGATATACACATAAATATATAACTATTAAGGCCACTTATACTGTTCAAGCTATCTATCCATCCTTAAATTAAATGTTCTGCCAACATTTATAAGAAAATTGTGTTAGGATAGATTGGTGATCAAGACATCTTTTAAGAAAGATCTGTCTGTTATGTCACTAATAGAGGGTATACAAACCAGTTAAAACATGACAGTTGTTTTGTTGCTCTAAAGTAAGAAACATACTATATTTTCCAAAGAAGAGTAGTTTGGGGTAAGATGCCCTACTAAGATCAATGTCTACAGACACAAAAAATAAAAGTTAAGTGATTTTCAGTATGTTGAAAACGGCTATGCTCAGCTGTAGCCATTTATAAAGTAAAATAAATTACTACAGTTGACAGATTAATTAGTATGTAATCAAATGTAATTTTTAACAAACAGGGATTTTTTACAGCTACTGGGGAAAGTTGCCCCCCCGGGAATCATATCCCGTTAGAAGGTAATGCGTTAGGGGCAGGCCTGCCCAACACTGTTCCTGGACATCTACTGTCCTGTAAGTTCTCTTCAACTCTATTTGAGATTACCCTGATTAAACTATTCATCTACCAAATCATTAGAATCAGGTGTGCTAAATTTGAGGTAACCTACAGGCCAGTAGATCTCCAGGAACAGAGTTGGGAAGCCTTGCCTTAGGTAATTTTTTTTACCCCACTAAACTTTTCCTTACACGCCATTTCATACTGTTAAACTAAACTCATTATCATTTATATAAAGCATTATTTTAAATCCCTGCAATCTTTTAAATGAGATTCAGGATAAAACGTTTTGAATAGTTGGTCTTTTAAAAAAAAAAGAATTTCTGGCAATATAAAGACATTCATATTATACCGATTAAAGACATTTTAAACGCCCAAACAAACAATTGATTCAGAGGTCGCAAATGAATCCAACTCCAGTTACATTTGAGCATGGTTCGTGAGCACACCTCTGACACTGCTCGTATCATAACCAGTCCCTACTGCTAACAGAGTAAAGCTCATTACAAAACAAGCATTCTGCATTCCCTACTTTTAAGGTGTTTAAGGTTTTGGAACATGGAACCAAATTTTTCCTTAGTGCCACAGCCTTCTTCAGCCTCATAATTTTTTTTCTCCTTTTGCTTTCTTCCTTCTCTCTTAGGTTTAATGCATCTTGCCCCATGGGGGAGGGGTATCTTGCCCCGAACATATTACTGTAGCCTATAACTACTTTTACCAAAAACAATACAAATATTTATGTCTATACAATTGCATGATTTATCCTAAAGGTTCCCTTCTTGTGAATATATTTTTTTGCAAATTTAACAACTTATTCTAAGTGACAAAGAAATTTGATCAACTTATCACAAAATTGCTTTGATGAAATTACTTCAAACATTGCTATGAAACAATACTCATAAAAAACATAAAATGTCACCATTCTTTTTTTCAACACTTTCTCTGGCTGCCACTGCCAGAGAAAGTGTTGAAAAAAAGAATGGTGACATTTTATGTTTTTTATGAGTTACATGGGGGGACATCTTACCCAAGGGGCATCTCACCCCACATTACCCTATGCTTGTGTTCAATTATGCCTTTCCTTAGAAAAACCTTGGGGTGGCATGTAGCCTAGTTGTTTGGGGTGTCCAACTCTTACCTGAGGTCTGGACCCTGCTGGTTTTCTGTTCTACTTCATAATTAATTGCACCCACCTGGTGTCCCAGGTCTAAAAAGTCCTTGATTAGCAGGTTTCAATGAAAAAACGTACTGACTCCAGAGTTTAGTTTGAGAGGTTTTGAGGATCTGACCAGGCAAGGTGATACAAATTGGTCAATCTGTACTTGGACAGGGCAGTTAACTCCCAGGTTGTAAATGGAAATGATCCTAGAAAATTTTCCTAGATAAAGAAGGGTAAAAATCTAATTGCATGAGTTACAGACTTTAATAAAATGCCTATACCAGTCAGTTTTTTTATATCCACTCCCGCTAAAAGGTAAGATAGAAAAAAAACATCAGAAGTTACATTTCTATTTTGTCTGTCCAATCTGTAAGATGTTGTAATTGTTGTAATTTGTGTGCAGATGTAATGTCTGTATTTTTGGAAATGCCCCTGTCTACTGAAAAAAATGGCATAGACAGAATTGTCATAAACGAACAATTGCTTTTGACTCTCAGCCATAAAACACTGATGATGTTTAATGATTTCATCCAATTTCCATCATGCATTTATATTAAAGTGGTCATGGGCTGTTAGCTTTGTGTAGAAATATTCTTTTTTTTTACCATTGCCTAAGCTGTTGGTCCTACACACACACAGTCGGCCGTGTAATGTAAACAAAACCAAAAGAAATTAACATTCATATTATAGATATCAGTTAAATTAAGTTTGAGTAGGTTATATTTAAACAGCGATTAGTGTCATGGTGGCAACATTAGAGATAAGACCTCCGGTTTTCGGATTTTGCCTTAAAAAAAATGTCCACCCTATAATGTGATTTTAATAATATTAAAATAATCTATTTTGCCACTTTGCTTAGTGTATATTGTAAAAATGTATTGTAGGAAATAATCAGGAGTGTCTATAGAGTGATAATATACAAATAAATCAAGGGGTACTGTGTATTTGCAATTGTTGCTGGCATTTTACACCGCCCATACCATCCTACAATACATTCACTGCAGCGTATAGAACAGTTTTTTTTCGATAGGGCAATATGTACTTCATATCCATTGTGTTACATTGTAGTCACTGAGATGAGTGGAGTAAAATGCCAGCAACAGTTGCAAATACACAGTGCCCCGTAATTATTTTGCATATAATTACTCTATCCACTCTCCTGAACATTTCCAACAATACATTCACTGCAGCGTATAAAATATTTTTTTCTGTATTAGTCAATATATGTTTCATATCCATTGAGTTACATTGTGGAAAAAAGCTTGTTGGAAAAAATTCAAAGCGAACACTTTGAATCTGAAGTTCCATCTCCGTGAGCAACATCCCACGGAATATGCAGAGATCAATGTAAATGAAAATACAGTACAGGCTAATAAATACTACAGCTCATCGAAAATATTGCCGTGGTCTCTTAATTTGAATCTTTCTGTTCCTCACTCAAAACCTTCCTTTTCGACTTATTTTTAGGAGTTGTAGTCTACAAAGAAGTTGTAGAATCCCAAATTATGTATAGATATATTTTCCACGTTTTGTAATGACTCATTAGGTTAATAGGTGGACTAAGGTTATGTTCGCACTGTCTGTCACACCTGCAATAAACAGAATTAAGCGAATATACAAAATTACAATAGGCCAACTGTATGTTCATGTGTTAATTTGTTTGAGTGCAGTGCAACACTACGTTTACTACTACATATATATTTTGTTTGCACTCATTTTATTTTATTTTTTACAAATTGCTTTCAGTCCAACAGAAATTGGACAGTAGTGGGAAAAACACCAATCAATAAACTGCAAATTATAATCTTGTTTATCATAATTAGGGTCTTACACTTTGTGTGACCTGTTTTCTTTTTCCAATAGTTATTCAATATCTATGCCATGGATGTCTCTGCAGCCACTTAGTTTATAGTAATGGATTCTCAGTTTAAAAATGTAAATAACTAATGGTATTCATCAAACATATTTAGTACATTAACAATTTAATTGCTGACACTATTAGCAAATAGGCCTACACCATTATACTGTGATACCATAATACTGTGATATTTCTTGAGACAATTATCATACCATGAAAATCTCAAACCATTACACCCCAGTTCAAGCTAATATTACATTTTGAGGCGGGAGGTTTCTAGCAGTTTGAGCGTCAGACCGAAAGGTTGCTATATTAAAACCCCAAACTGACATGATGGAAACATCTATTATTCTCAAACTATTCACCAGATGTTGTGCATATAGAAAGTCAAATGATTAGTAGAAATTTCATATAACTAAGCTAATGTATTAAAACTAAATCTGGGCAGGGGGTGATGACTTCCTATTTTGAACTAGAAAGGGACTCTGAAAACACATCAAGAAAATGTCTACCCTTCTCAGCTTAAATGTACTCTTCCATCCCCAAATATTCTCTCCATCCACATTTATTTGTTTATTTTATTTCTGAAACACCGCTGGTGTTATTTTGTAAGGCTATGCTTGTACATGCTTATGAGTATATTCCTGGACTAGTATTTTCCTATACTAGTGGAAAATACCATCTGTTTGAATCACCCCTGACATCCCTACTTCTCAGAAGATGCATCTTTTTCTGAGTAATAAGGGACAAAAATGATTTGAGTGGATGTGCTGTAGGATTAGTATGGAAAGTAGCTAGACTTCCCTTTCTCATCATCCTTGGCCTCAACTTTAAATGCCAGCAGGGAGAGAGTTATAAGGAGGGAGATACTGAGAGAGAAAAAATAAATTACATGAGAATGGCAGAGAGGAAGAAAAAATGGAAATGAAAACTGTAGAGAGTAAAATATCTGCCTGTGCAATGCATGGATTCCACGCCCACTTTTGTATGGCTGCCTAAATGCATAATGTGAAGGTAGATATAAAGTTCTCTGTGTCAGGGGAACATGAGAGAACAATACAGGTGGCCAGGTGTTTGTGAGAGAACTCGGAAGGATGGTGTGTACAAGTTTGAAACAGACACACACCAGGGAGTTGCCTATTTTTAGAGAGTATAGGTCCTCTGGTTGCACTGTTGGAGCTGTAGGCTTCTGTTGAGCTGCAGCCCATCAGGGCCCCTGCGGAGGCCACAGATAGGAAGGGAATGAAGTGAAAATATGGAGTGCACATTTAAAAAGACACAGCAAGCATAAAAAAATTAAAAGTGAAGTGAGGGGCATGGGACACATGGATTTACCTCCCTCTTCTTGCTTTTTGCTAACTTCCCATCATTCACTCCCATATCCTGCACTCTCTAGTGGTTGTATTTTATATACAGCAGGTATGGATAAAGTTATACTTCACTTAATGTTATACGGTGTGCCTGACCATTTGCATGTCTTTCAGTTCATCCGTTTATATCTCCATTGGTCTGCCCATCTGACCAGCTGTCTAAAATCAACCAATCTGTCCATCTGCTAGTGTGTACAAGCAAACACATTTTCTAGAACGAAAGCTAGCTATATCTTAAAAGTGAGCTGTCTATTGAAAAATTGGCTGTATTGTTATAAACAAACTGTAACGGTACGGTGATGACCAGCGCCATCATGCCTCCCACATCACTCACACCAGGTTCCAATAATTCCATCAGCATGTGTTTAAATGTTTCTATGTCACACGTCACACGTAAGTTTTCGCAAGTTTTCGTTCTGCTGTTATTACTTCAGCCCCTTTGCTTTCATTGAGTTTATTCTTTGCATTTCATGTTTGCTTATATTCAATTCATTCATTCGAGTGCAAGAAAGCCTGCACCTGGTTCTGCCTCTCCACCACAACACAAACAATTGCTTTAACTCTTAGCCTTGAAACATTGATGGGTAGCTGATAAGTCAGTCAACTGCATTGGCTGACCGCTAGGGCAGTATTTAGCATGCATTTAATATGTGAATAGCATTTTGAGTTTTAGAGTACACAAGTATCAAAATCCTGTAAAAGTTGTTAATGTAATGGCCATGTTGTACATCTGAATGGGGTATTAAAATAAGACAGAGTTTGTGCTAGTTAGTGGGCTAATATTAGTATGCAGTCAGAACAGATCTGTGGTGTGGAATGTTACCCCTTTTTAGCCCTCTCTTCACCTGACAATTGAGGGAAAAGAAGACATTTGGTTCCCAACTAGCAGCGTCTTTGATGGAGGTTTGAGGATACAGCTTTTTCCAGGCAAAAACATTTTTTCTGATGTTTCTTTATTGTGGCTAAACTAGTTTGAATTTTGTTCCATTCAGACTCCTTGCTACTATCCGTATTGCCCTATTGTCTTGGATACGACACTCCTTTGGTCTTGGCATGCAAGTGGAGAAGCCGGACGTGCTGTACAAAGACTGTCCTCTAATGGACTACTAGCTTAGCTCCACCTTACCCAGGGAGAGCCGTCTGTTCTGTTAATGCCCTGAGCTAACACAACACCGGCTACACTTCTGAGTCTTCCTGAAGCCAGTGACATCCATTCCTGAAACGTACAACCCAGAAAAGTAAAGCCCCCATTTTAAAAAACAGGTAATCACTAGCACTAACAGCTAATACACTTTGAGGGTTAGCCTGGCAGCTAATTAAGAGGCTGGAAGTGTTGGAAGCACAAGACAAAGGTGTGGACAGTTGCATGTTCTAGACAAGTTCCATTACAGTTCAGCCTCTGTCCTGAGGCTAAGGGCACCTCACACCTGATTCGATGCCCAGCCAGATGACCCATTCCTTATTTCTATTTTAGTCCTAGGGGGTAAGCAGATACACCTTTGTTTCCTTTATGGTCTGACACCCACTTGTCAAAAAATGCCTTATAGAGAATGAGTAAAAATAAATGCTTAATAGTGATATGCAGTTTGTGAACAATTAGTTCATTTGGAAATAATCTTTTTAGTGTCTCGAGCCTTTTTATTCTGACATGTTCAGTTGTATTGTTCATTTGAATGTTTGACAGTGTATTTAAAAAATGTGTTCACTTGCTACATAGCCAGTACTCCAGCACAGTTCTCTGATCAACGTCTATGTTCAATCGCAGAGAAAAATAGATCAAGGCAGGAACATTATAGGCTAAAGACATGTTTATAACTGATAATTGAATGCAGACTTTAATAATTCACATAGTTAGTTGATACCTAATGTAATGAAAAAACAGATGAAAACAAGCACTTAGCCGCTGTGTTTGCCTTTGCCTAATAAAAAAATACTTGTTCAGTTTTATTGTTCAGCTGAAAGGTTGTTTCGTTCATTTGAATGACTGGCAGAATGACTGGCAGAGGTGTTCTACCCGACCACAGAATGCGCTGTTAGTTTTATCTTTGCAGAGATAAATAGATCAAGACAGTACCATTATAAAAACATGTTTGTAACAGATAATTGGACACATTGTATGTCTAAAAAATGTGACTAACATAGTAGTTGATTTTTGATTGATGATTTCACAGGTTTTACTGTCTTTGTGCGAACATCTTGTCCCCACATACACTTAATCAGAAACTAACACATGCACTGAATTATTGTTAAAAGAGATGACACCCAATTTTTTTTGCATACACAAGAAGTAGGGAGCACCAGAGGGTTTCATTTTGCAGCCATCTCAAATATGAAAACCCCTATCCATCATATCCCTATTCGTTAGTACTACCCTAAAATGAAAGCTGACAATCTTTACATTGTTTGAGTTCAAAACCATGTTTTTGCTGTATAGAACCAGCGGAAGAAAAAAAGTCCTCCCTCTCCCAATACTTATGAAGGGAAATGCACATGCAGAAGGTTGACCAAAAAAGACTAATTGAACTTGAACTTTGGAGCTTTCAGTATATACGGCACATGTGTTTATAATATTAAGCATAGAGATGTACTGTATATGTGTGTGTGTGTGTATATGTATGTGTGTGTGTAAAACCCCTGGTGACTCCTCTCTTTCAATATTCTCCACACATAAGGGGATTGGAGGAAAGTGGATTGGCTTTGTATATAACCCTCACAGTTGTTCCCAAAATTTTTCAGTTACAGCACCTACTGACTTTCCCTGCACTGAAAAACATAAAATACCCTCTTGTGTGCATTTAACCAGGATTTCTGAAGTACACTCTGTGGATGGGCCTTGGGACCCTGGGGTCCTAGTCATCCTGACTGGGAACCACGGCTAATAAAGGTATTGATTGGGAAATTCTTGGGTGAACCTATACCTCTTCTCAACACACAATAAATGAATGCCTTTTTTGGATATTTAGCCTACTTGGTCCTTGCTACTTATTTAAGAGATTATGTAGACATTATGGAACGGTCTGATAAAATATTTCTTGTTACTGTTTACCCATTTCCCTTCGCCTTAGCCAGTAGTAGTTTTAAGTGAAACATCACCTTCTGTAGGATATTCCTACAAGATGGCTTCTACTTTTGCTTGGGTTGCATACAACCTCCCAATGTCTTCAATTATGAATTTGACATGTCTTCTCTCTTCCTCAATAGTGTAGTTTTCGTGTGCTGTGTAAAATTTTTCTAGTGAAAGGGCATGTTCCCAGGTGCTAGGATGAGCTCATAATTGTGACGGCCTATTTCCTCAATATACCTCCCAAATACTATCCCACTGACACACACATACATACACACACTTGGTGGCTGGTGTTATACCATATTGGTGAAGCTACGCTCCTAGAATCCTTTTGATTAATGACCCCTGTCCATGAAAAAAGAAATACAAATTAAAGGATACAAGGGAACAAACCAGTTTGAAAAGCAATGTAGGTGTGGAGGATAGGCTCTCCCTTACAATGAATGTGTAACCTATTTTTTTGGCTGGGTTGCCTCTGCAAAAATGGAAAGACCAACACAAGCGCACACACATACAATTATTGTTGAACAATATGCAACCTAAATGTGTTAGATGTACAGCATAGTGCAATTCAGGTCAAGTTCCTAAATGAAAAGCTCCAGAGGGTTTGATTCAGCAGCCCCTGCTAGTATAAATACCAGGTCATATCACTAACCATTCGCGCTAGGCTATGACCAACCTTGTCCCAAGGTTAGGTGAATCTCCCTACTAATGCATAATTATACCCGCTATCACTTTTCTATTCTGATTCTGTGTTCCAGAATACGGCTGGATTGGTCCGTCAAAAAAACAGAGATTAAAGCATCAGGCTACGGCCAGGATATGTAGTCCCTGTGTCCCCATTAGTGTTTGCTGTTGCCAAATGATGCCACAGAGCATGGGTGGAGGAAGGGCCTTTGTGAAAATGTTTCTTGCTATTCTTGGGGAGATGTGACTCACTCAACCACGCGCACAAACGGCAGCAAACACAGTGGGTTGTTCAAAAGACATGGGACCCAATGACTCGATGTGCATACTTCAAAAGGTCTGCAAGAGTGCGAATCCTGTTCATCTTTTTGCCACTCAATCATTCATCCTCTCGCTCTCTACACCCCCCCCCACCTTTCAAAGCACACTGTCTCTGTGATGAAACAGAATTCAAGGGAGATGGATATAAAAAACATCCTGTTTGAAGAGAGTGTGCGGTAAGTAAAAAAGGAATATATAGGAATTTAGAAATGGTTTGAAGGTTAACATAAGTATTACTATGACTGTATTACCACAATGGTCCTGTATTTCACCCCAGTGGCTGGTCGTCAACTGAAACGTAACATTCAGTAAGACAACGAAAGGCTAGACTGAGGTTTTTACAATGCCTTAAAATCATACAGGTCCAAAGCACAATGTGCAGGTTCATAGTTCTGACTGACACTTCAGCGCTACTGCACATTTGGCTTTGTGTCAATGTGATGTTTTATTTGCTACATTACAAACCAACCAAAGCTATTCACATCAGCCACTGAGAGTCAAACTTTGGCAATTCAGGAACTTGGATGCTCTGATTGCACGTAAATCAAAATGAGCAGTGCACAAGCTTTGAATGATTTCCAAGGACAAGTTCCCTTCATTGCAGATGGCAATGCCTGACGTGGATGGCTGTTGTATAGCAGGGCCATTAGGCTATAACCTAGTGTTGTTTTGTGGCTGAGGTCTTTCTGAATCAATGCATTACATATGGTAATTCGACATGTGCAATGGAAGCAAAAAGAGGAGGGCAGAAAATGTACACGTTGTAAATAGTTGTGTGGGTACAAGTGGCAATTCTGAATGTGGCAGTACAGTGGCAGTTCTAAATGTGCAATGAAGGCAATTTAAAGGCGTAAGTCGGCATGTGCAATTAAATATAGGAATAGCAGCAACTGAGGCTTCACTGCAGCCTTTAGAAAAACTGATAATAACCTGTTTGCATAAGTGTGCACACCCTTTAACTAATGCTTTGTTAATGCGCCTATTGATTTTATTATAGCACTCAGTCTTTTTGGGTAGGAGGTAGAATGGCACATCATGACGTGGCTATATTTGCCCACTCTTCTTTGCAAAGGCGCTCCAAATCTGTCTGATTGCAAGGACATCTCCTGTGAACAGCGATCTTCAGATCACCCCACAGATGTTCAATTGGTTGGACCATTCCACACCATAAATATTTTTCTGCTGAAGCCTTAGTTTTTGGATTGGGATGTGTGCTTAGGGTCATTGTCTTGCTGAAAGGTGAACTTCATTTTCAGCTTTCTAACAGACACCTGAAGGTTTTGTGCCAAAATTGACTGCTATTTGGAATTGTTCATAATTCCCTCCACCCTGACTAAGGCTCCGGTTCCAGCTGCCGAATAACAGCTCCAAAGAATGATGCTGCCACCACCATACCACACATCTTTGGATGATGTGCAGTGTTTTTTTTGCACCAAACACACAGTTTGGAATTAAGGCCAAAAAGTTAAACCTTGGTTTCATGAGACCATGACACATTTTCCCACATGCTTTTGGGAGACTTTTTTTTTGCAAACTTCAGCCAGGCTTGGATGTTTTTCTATGTAAGAAAATGCTTCAGTCTTACCACCCTACCCCATTAATATGAAGAATACGGGAGATTGTAGTCATATGTAGCACACAGCCAGTACTTGCCAGAAATTCTTGCAGCTCCTTTAATGTTGCTGTAGGCCTCTTGGACGCTTCCCATACCAGTTTTCTCCTAATCTTTTTTAATATTTTGGAGGGACGTCTAGTTCTAATATCTCTGTTGTGCCATATTTTCTCCACTTGATGACTGTCCTCACCGTGTTCCATGGTATAGCTAAATCACTTAAGAAGTGAAAACCCCACAGGTAACCTCAGGAGAAATAGGCTGCTCTGGAAATATATGGTGTGGTTGTTCCAAGGAGCACAATACGACAATACTTGAACAAAAATGAGTTGCGTGGTCAAGTTGCCAGAAAAAAGCCTTTACTGCACCAATGCCACAAAAGCCTGTTTACAATGCAACATAAATGTATCGGTTTTCAATGTGATTTTCTTCTGGAGTAAAAAATATTAAGCCGTTGCAACAAAGGAGAATTGAGGAGCAGGCAACTTTTGAAGTTGGATTAAATGATTCATTATACTTGAATCTGAATTATTAATTAGGATAAATTATTATACCAACTCACCAAAAGTTTTGCTCTGCATTTTTTCTGTAACAGATGACAAGGAACATACGCAGTAAATTAAGGTAATCAAAATAATTATGTATGTGTAGTATTATAAATACATACATTAGAAAATAAAAATGATCTCCCCACAACCATCCCTTGGCTGGTTGTTGGGAGATCAGAACCAAGTGTTTAAAATTCAGACTTTTTCAGCATAAGGGGGCCACTATGCAAGATTATCGGAATACCACTACTTTGCCTATGTTCCTTAACACAGGGGGGAGTAACTGTACATTTGGGTAAACATGTCAAGTCCTGTTAGCAAGACTAAAACCAGCACAATTTGGGCTACGGCCGCAATTGCACAAAATCCCGACATGTAAACAAAAGAGAATGGCACACACTCGGATGCTAAACCGGAGATAAGAGGCACGGTCACAGACGGGTGTAGTGGAGCGGACGAACCAGGCGCAGGCAAAGGGTCGATGATGCTCTTTTATTCAAACAGAAAACACTGAGCACTTTATAATAACTGATAAAACGGGCAAACGAAAACTGACATCAAGACACACTGTAACATGGAACAATGACGGACAAATGAGGGGAGCAGAGGAGAAACATTTAAAAACATACTAATGACCTAATTGGGACCTGGTGTGTGAGACAATTGAGGACAAGACAAATGAAGGAGACCGGCATGAGTTTGTGACCATTGGGTAGATAGGAAAAGCAGGAGATGACAGAGCAGTCCGTCACCTCACCGTCACAGGCACACCAACATTACAAGCAAAAATCTCAGTTTTCCCTGTAAACGCTGAAAACTGAGTTTCTGAATATCTTCACCTTGACATGCGTTTTCCAAAGGTCCGTTTTCAGTTACCTAAAATACAGTTTTGCGTTTGGACCAACGGCCAAAACACATAGAAAGCCACAGTTAAAAAAATACCAGTTAGCTAGGTACACTAATCACGTTGTTGTAGTTCACATTATTAGATCTAAACAATTTGCTTACCTATGCAAATAACTAAGCTAGCCAACTTGGTTTTGAGATTCAGTTTGTGTACTCACCTTGTGTTATATGAAAACTGTTTTGTAACAAAAATATATTTTATAAATAGCCGGATGAGGTCTGTATCGGACTTAGGTCAACAAATAAATGGCCTCAGAAAAGACTGCTCAGGAATGTACAGAGTAAACATATAGAACCGCCCATTGCAGACTGATTTCCTGGCTACACATTTCTTTCGTTCTCACGTACATCCCACCTCCACTCGATGCTCTAAACCGCTTTTGATCTTCCAATCTAATGCCGACATCGGCAAGTCCTATGTGTGCAGTCTGGGTAGTGAACAGAACACCATCCCCACTGTGAAGAATGGTGGTGGCTCACTGATGTTTTGCGGGTGTTTGAGCGCTAAAGGCATGGGGAATATTGTAAAAATGTAAGTCAAGATGAATGCAGCATGTTACCTGAAAATAATGGCAGACAATTTTCATTCTTCTGCAAGAAAGCTGTGCATGGCGCGCTTTTAGACTTTCAACCATAACTATGTCCCTAAGGACAAGGCCAAATGGTTACAGCAGAAAAAGGTGAAAGTTCTGGAGTGGCCATCACAGACTCTTGACCTTAATATCATCATGCCAGACTGGGGAGATCTCAAATGTGTGGTTCATGCAATACGACCAAAGACTTTACATGACCTGGAGGCATTTTTGGGCAGCTATACCACCTGCAAGTATTTGGGGCCTCAAAGACAACTATTACAAAAGACTGCATGCTGTCATTGATGCTAAAGGCAGCTATACACAGTATTTCGAACTAAGGTTAAGCAGACCATCTTCACCCCAGCTGCTGTTTGCCATTCTTTTTGTAGGTCACTTGATGTCATCCTACGGTTGTTGAGTGGCATTTGAATAAGTTGACGGTCATCTCAGTCACTGACAGTCAGTGACAGTCATTTTCACCCTCTGCCAGTCTGTAGCTTTGTTGTCCCCATTGTTTGTTGCTTGACCTTGCTTTTATGAACCAACGTCTTTGAAATTCTCAGGCTGGAAGCAACCTGACGATCACTTTTTCACCATTAACGACAGAATTAAACCCTTCTGTTCCTCACTCAAAGCTTTTCTTTTCAACTATCTTGTCATGCTGAATTGTAATTATTTTAGTTAAATAAATAAATTACCTTGACGTACTACTTGCACTGTTTTTGCCATCCTGCTGGTCTAAGAGGATAGTGATGTCCAAAGCATAGATTTTATACTTTTTCTTGTTAAATTTAATTTGGTTTAAGTAAACACCTAATCAGTACTTCATTAAGTAAAATGAGGAGTGTCTGTGTTGGAATTTAACAGACACTGGAATGGAATGGCTGCCATACATGTGGAGATGCTGATTTAAGAGATATTAGGAGTGGCCTCTTACAGAGCTGTATATATACACACACAAACACACACACCAATCAGCCATAACATTATGACCACTTACAGGTGAAGTGAATAACAATGATAATCTCGTTATCATGACACCTGTCAATGCGTGGGATATGTTAGGCAGCAAGTAATCATTCTGTCCTCAAAGTTTATGTGTTAGAATCCGGAAAAAAGCGTAAGGATCTGAGCGACTTTGACAAGGGCTAAATTGTGATGGCTAAACGACTGGGCCAGAGCATCTCAAAAACTGCAGCCATTGTGGGGTGTTCCGGTTTGCAGTGGTCAGTACCTCTCAAAAGTGGTCTATGGAAGGAAAAACAGTGAACCGGTGACAGGGTCATGGGCAGCCAAGGCTCTCTGATGCACGTGGAGAGCAAAGCCTAGCCAGTGTGGTCCGATCTAACAGACGAGCTACTATAGCTCAAATTGTTGAGTAAGTTAATGCTGGTATTGATAGAAAGGTGTCAGAACACACAATTTGTTGCATATGGGACTTTGTAGCCACAGACCAGTCAGGGTAACCATGCTGACCCATGCTGAAAGCGCGTACAGTGGGCAAGTGAGCATCAGAACCGGACCATGGAGCAATGGAAGAAGGTGGCCTGATCTGATGAATCACGTTTCCTTTTACATCACATGGAGGACCAAGTGTGTGTGCATTGTTTACCTGGAGAACACATGGCACCAGGATCTACTATGGGAAGGAGTCAAGCCAGCGGAGGCAGTGTGATGCATTGGGCACAGTTCTGCTGGGATACCTTGGGTCCTGCGATTCATGTGGATGTTATTTTGACACGTACCATCTACCTAAGCATTGTTGCAGACCATATGCACCCTTTCATATCCTTGATAGGCCAGGAGTGTTTTGGCGGGAAAAAAGGAACCTAGAAAATTTTAGGCGGGTGGTCATAATGTTATGGCTGATCGGTGTATATAATAATGCCATGGAATTTGGCCAGAAGCAGCCTTGTGAATCAGTCAACTATGCCAGCAGTCCAATAAGATGAAGGGGTGTTGGGTTCCTGACAAGGTGAAAACAAAGCTCTTTTGGAACTGATCCTGCCAGAAGCATTAAGCAACAAGCACATGCTGCTCACACTGACTTTTAAGTTCCCTCACATCTCTAGTCTAATCAGACTTGCAAGAACTATTTTAACATCAGTTTAGCTGAATATCATTCACAAAGTTGGTTTTTCAATCTGTCAGAGAGGTGAGGTGAGTTGGAATGTCGAGGGGGGAGAGCGAGATGAAATAGTTTTCAAAGAGAAAACAAAGATACATCTGAGAGTTCCTGAATGAATGAGGATAAAGAGGTTTCCCTAACTCACTCGTTTTGTCTGAATGCAAGACCTCTTCTGTTCTTCGCACTCTGTATTTTTCTTTGTCTGTCCCTATCCCATCTTCCCAAAGCTATTTCCTGGATCCAATTATCTCTCTCACATTCCTTACAGTAGGAACTCAAGGACCTGGTTGAACACAGAATACTGAGTGACATACCTCGCTGATAGCTCATCACAGATATAATAGCATATCTGATCTAGGAAGAGAGACAGAAAGAGACTGAGAGACTGAACAAAAAAGAATCAGAGAGAAAGAATGAAGAACATTTGAGAGTGTTACAGTAAATAGTGTATGAGTTTGAGTCAAAAAGAGGAAGCAAAAGAGAAATGAGATGAACGAATAACACGTTGCTGTGCACTTTTTATGACTGAATGGGTCTTTGAAGGATCGAGGAGATTGACAAGGGAGAATAAGTAATCTCATGTGGGTACCTCTACATCTGGGTTTTCGATATCAACCCACACTGACTTAGATGTACTAAGATTACTAGAAATCCAGAGAAAGTGTTTATTTGTCAAAGTGGGTTTATTAATCAACATAGATACACACTAAAAATCTTTACATACCAATGCGAACATATTCCTGACTGCATGTGATAGACATGATTTGGAATGGGGTCACACATCGTATTTGGGGATAGGGGTTAAACCAACACATTGACCCCCTCAGGAGTGAGTAGTCTTACAATTTGGCTTTTTCTCTGCTTCTTCCTCTTTTTCTCCTCCACATTCTTCTCCTCTCATGTCGTTTCTTCAGCTCAATTTTTCCATGCCAGCACCCGCTCTAGGCGTGAATGAGAAAGTGACGATAATGAACGTTGTCACCATTTGGTTTTAAACATTTTCTCTTGGGCATTTCTCAACAAAAAAGCAGTTAGCTTTGCTCAAGGAGGTAAGGCACCACAGATGGAATGTATGTGTGTCTTTGCGTGTTTTAGGATGTTTTTTGTTGCCAGCTTTCTTATCTGTATGTGTGTGATCACATGCACGTGCATGTTTGTGTGCATATGAATAGACGCTTGTAGCAACAAACATCTGACCCTACTGAGTACGAAAACATTTAAGAATGTGTCTGTCTTCCTTGAATTATATATGGTAAGGGGGGGGTAAGTTTCTGAATTGCATGGCTTCTGGAAATCTAAATTCAGGAGTGGAAGTACGAGTGATGTTCTTTTTTTGGTCATTTTTACTTTACCACTTTGATGGGTGATATGTTTGGGGCAGTGAGGCAGTAAATTGAAAATAGAGTATATGCTGAGGTGCTTTGATATTCAAGTTCATTTTATGAAGGCGTGTTTGTTTGTATCTGTGAGTTGCCAGCCTTGTTCCTGGGTCTGTGAATCAATGTATTTGTTAATGTCAGTAATGCTTTTTGTTGTGGGACACGGACACAGACAAGTATACACTTGTCAAACCTGTCTCGGAGGGACACAGTGTTATTTTCCTGTTCCATGTGATATCCATGGACCAAATTTATGCAGCCAGAAAGTCAGGGGAGAGCCATCTTTATCCAGCATGAGACATCGATGTTAACAGTAGAGTTTCCACTCTCTCTCTCACTCCAAAGAATACAGGAAGTTCCACAGTACTTATACCAAATACAAGGGAGGCGGCCAATTGACAAACCCAGCCAATACCCTCCAATAAGAAAGGCCTAAAGGACCCTTGTATGGGATGTTCCAGCATATGGTCAATGGCCCTATCCCTCAAGCCTCTGACAGTCACATGGGCAACTCCTAGCAGGAGGCATGGACAGGATGTGTGGGGCCCATCAGCATCAGGCAACACGTCCTATCTATACACCTCTTCTCAGAGTTAGTCAGTACATCTGTGTTGTGTTAAGTTTCTCAAGCTTACTTTCTCTCAACAGGTAGTCTAAGACACTGGCTAAGGCTGAATCCACTATAGTGTGTTGGTGTGTATGTGTGTTAGATTGTGTGTGTGTGTTTTTTTTTTTCTATGATGGAAATGTAGTATAATGTTTATTTCTTCAGTGTTTTTAATCAGTTAAAAAATCTAAAATCATTTAGATGTTCTTTTTAATCTGAGGTTGTTAAATTTATTGTGGTGGTTATGATCGTTGTATAGCTGTGGGTGTGTGTATGTGGGCGCAGAAATCACATTTCTGGTTTAGTGTGTATCAGAGTTATTAATGTTTATCCTGCCAGCAACATAGTAGGAATCATTACCAGTGAGATTCTTCTGGCTAACTGTAGATTTTCACACCCACCCAGAGTATAGAAATGCAGAAGTATTCCTACCATTACAAAACTGATGACCTGGTAGAGATGAAGAATTGGAAGTAACGAGACAAATAAATAGAGAGACCAAGAGAAGCAGAGGGTGACATAGCATATGAGATATAGAGGAATGGTAAAAGAGACCAATGGTATGAGAGAGGATTAGAAAAGAGACAGAAGGAAAAAGGCCAAGTGTTAAAGATTGTGAAAGATAACAAGTAACAGAAAGGAGAGATTCTAAAAGGTTTGAAGAGAGTTCCACATTCATATCCATGAATTGTTTTGCTTTCTTTGGCAAAGTAAATCAATGTTTCCCATGCCAATAGTGCCTTTCAAATGTACAGTGGGGAGAACAAGTATTTGATACACTGCTGATTTTGCAGGTTTTCCTACATACAAAGCATAAAAAGGTCTTACCATCGGTACAACTGTGAGAGACGGAATCTAAAACAAAAATCCAGAAAATCGCATTATATGATTTTTAAATAATTAATTTACATTTAATTGCATGACATAAGTATTTGATCACCAACCAACCAATAAGAATTCTGGCTCTCACAGACCTCTTTTCTTTAAAAAGCCCTCCTGTTCTCCACTCATTACCTGTATTAACTGCAACTGTTTGAACTATTTTCTTGTATATTAGACACGTGTCCACACAATCAAACAGACTCCAACCTCCCCACAATGGCCAAGAACAGAGAGCTGTGTTAGGACATCAGGGATAAAATTGTAGATCTGCACAAGGCTGGGATGGGCCTCAGGACAATAGGCATGCAGCTTGGTGAGAAGGCAAGAACTGTCGGTGCAATTATTAGAAAATGGAAAAATGGAAGAAGTTCAATATGACGGTCAATCTCCCTCGGTCTGGGGCTCCATGCAAGATCTCAGCTTGTGGTGCATCAATGATCATGAGGAATGTGAGGATCAGCCCATAACTAAACGGCAGGACCTGGTCAATGACCTGATGAGAGCTGGGACCACAGTCTCAAAGAAAACCATTAGTAACACACTATCCCATCATTGATTGAAATCCTGCAGTGCACGCAAGGTCCCCCTGCTCAAGCCAGCGCACGTCCAGGCCCATCTGAAGTTTGCCAATGACCATCTGGATGATCCAGAGGAGGAATGGGAGAAGGTCATGTGGTCTGATGAGAACAAAAGTAGAGCATTTTGGTCTAAACTCCACTCGCCATGTTTGGAGGAAGAAGAAGGGTGAGTACAACCCCAAGAACACCATCCCAACCGTGAAGCATGGAGGCAGAAACCTCATTCTTTGGGGATGCTGTTCTGCAAAGGCGACATGACGACTTCACCGTATTGAAGGGAAGATGGTAGGGGCCATGTATCGCGAGATCTTGGCCAACAACCTCCTTCCCTCAGTATGAGCACTGAAGATGGGTCATTGCTGGGTCTTCCAGCATGACAACGACCCAAGAAACACAGCCAGGGCAACTAAGGAGTGGCTCAGTAAGAAGCATCTCAAGGTCCTGGAGTGGCCTAGCCAGTCTCCAGACCTGAACCCAATAGAAAATCTTTGGAGGGAACTGAAACCTGAAGGACCTGGAGAAGGTCTGTATGGAGGAGTAGGCATAAATCCCTGCTGCAGTGTGTGCAAACCTGGTCAAGAACTACAGGATACGTATGATCTCTGTAATTGCCAACAAAGGTTTTTGTACCAAATATTAAGTTCTGCTTTTCTGATGTATCAAATAAAAATATGTCCTGCAATAAAATGCAAATTAATTATTTTATAATCATAGATTTCTATTATTAAAAATAATTATTTTCTGGATTTTTGTTCACAGTTGAGGTGTACCTATGATAAAAATTACAGACCTCTACATGCTTTGAAAGTAGGAAAATCTGCAAAATCAGCAGTGTGCCAAATACTTGTTCTCCCCACTGTAATTTATTGAATATATAGAAAGAAAGAGATCAGAGAGAGTAAAGGCGAAACCAAAAATGCGAGAGGGCAAACACTGGAAAGAGATATGAGTGAGAGAAAAGTATGAGGAAGGCTGCGTTCAATGACAGTTTGCACACAATGTAGAGGTTATCATCTGTCACCTCATTCACATGAGACACTAGCCTCTTATATCATTTATATTGCACACATCAGCTTGGAGAACACATGTTTTGCCAGTAGGTCATATTTATCATGGGTTTATGTGTGGTTTGTATGTGTTGGTATGACTGTCATTATCCTGTGTGTGCTTTATTTACCCTTTTGGCATGTGACCGTGTCAACTATTTAAATTTTTTGATAAGTTTAATATGTATTTCAATGTTACATGATCATACTGTAGGCACACTCTCCATATTGTCAGTCAATAAATCAGATGTATTTTATAAAGCCCTTTTTATGTCAGCAGTTGTCACAAAGTGCTTTCACAAAACACCTGCCCTTAAAACCCTGGGAGCAAACAACAGTAGTGTTGAACTTCAGTGGCTAGGAAAAACTCCCTAAGAAGGCTGAAATTTAGGAAGATACCTAGAGGGGCCAGGCTCTGAGGGGTGACCAGCATATCAGGCATTTCTGTTCACCTGAGGGCCGAGTATTGCCAGCAGAGTACAGCCCAATTGCACCAGTGCGCAACAGAGACAACAACAAGCCAGTGACACTGCCCCCGAATGGCATTGGAGGGAGGGCATCCCAGTGGCGATGAGAGCCCACCTGGCAAGACAGCAAGGGTGGACAGTATCAGGCCTTTCTGGTCACCTTCATGCTCCTGGGCCAGACTACACTAAATCATAGACCAGGCTGAAGAGATGAGTCTTTAGTAGACGCTTGAAGGTTTGCTTTTCTAATTTTATTTGGCAAATCATTCCAAAGTAGTAGAGCTCTATGAGAGAAGGCCCTGCCTCCGGCTGTTTGTTTAGAAATTTTAGGTACAATTAAAAGGCTTGCATCTTGCGATCCAAGGTTACGTGCAGGTATGTATGGCTGGATCATTTCAGTGAGATAAGTAGGAGCAAGTCCATTGATTTAAAGGTTAACAACTGGCGGCCAGTTTAAAGAGGCTTGATGTAACAAAAGTATAGATTTGTTTTTCTGGATCAGTTTTTGATAGAAAGGTTCAGATTTTTTCTGTGTTTCGAAAATGAAAATAAGCAACTCAAGATATATTTGAGATATATTTGATATGTTCATCAAAGGAGAGGTCAGATTTTTGGGATAGGACCATGCCAACAAAACTCTGTTGTCCCTCATTTGCATTACAAACTCTGTGGTTACATGACATCAGTTTTGATCAATAACGTCTGGTGAAAACCTCCACCTGGAAGAGGAGTTTGTGTTTCCCCTGTGCATCAGCCACAAGAGTACCGTGCAACAGGTTGGGTGGCAGGTAATTTCGAGCATCTGACATTAAACCTGAACGTTGATAAATCGTGTCCTTGAGCCAGTAAGGTGAAAGATGTGTTGTTGTTCTTGAATTAGACCATATACATACATTGCTTTTGTATATTTTTCTGGATAAGGGCATCTGCTAAATGATGAAAAATGCTTTAAAACATATGCTTTTCAAGTAATGCCTGAATGCCTTTTTTAAAATTTGTTATAATCTTGTTGATACATCTCCACTGTACTGAGATGTTCGTACTAGTGAGCTCACATCACGTATTCTTCCTGCATGAGTGCCTACCTATCGCCTCCTATCTCCCCACATCAAAGTGTTCCATTAAAAAAAAGAAAGGTGGACACAAACCAACACGTATACACTCAAACACACATACACACACCACACTCTGTCCCCCCTCCTTCTCGGTCTCTTTACCTCAACCCACCGTCCTCCTTTATCTTCCTCCTCAAACAAACCTCTTACCACCCTCCCCTTCTACCTCCCCTCTTTGGAATCTGAATTCCAGCATCTGGCATTTTGAAATTCTTACGAAAGTTCCACAGCAATCCATTTATCTAGACACATTCCTGTTTCATTTTTTGGGGAGGGCCTGATTCAGGTACTTAGTACTGCAGGTGCATTCTCCAGTGGAACCAATCATCGCCTGCGGCATGGCTCTCATGCCTTACATAGTCTGGACCAGGTTGAATAGGGCCAGGGGAACCAGAAACAGACCAGGATTTGGTCAATAAAGTGAAAGAGTAGTGGAAAGAGTGAGGGAGAAGAGGGAGAGAAAAATAAAAGGGGCTTTTGTTGGTTGTTGAGTGCTGTTTTAGCTCCAGGGCACCAGAGAGTGTGTGTGCGTACATGTGAGTGCGTGTGTCTATGAGTGCATGAGAGTGTGCACTCACTCCCTCCCACCAATAGTAACACGACCAGTAGGTTTGTCTGTCCGGGTGACATGTGGCACATTCATAATCTCCCTCGCTTTCTCTATGTCTCTTGCTCTGTGTATCTCTTTCTGTACTGTGCTTTTCTCTCTCCCCTCTCTCATTTTTGATGGAACAATGTTGTGCTTGCCATCGCACTTTTCCTCTTTCTTTGCTCTCTCTCTGACTAGGCCCTAACTCAGACATGAACTTGCTTTCCTTCAATTCGCTCTCCATCTCTTCTCCCATAATTCGCTTCTGATTGTGTCACTTTCCCTTTTCCCTCTCAGCCATTTCCTCCCTTTCCTTGAAATTACATAGGTTTCTCTTTTAACTGATCACAATGTAGGTGTAGTATTGTCCTTGCAAACAGCTCAAAGCAACACAATGAGTCTGTGTTTGTCTGTGTGTATGTGTGTTGCTGTTTGTGTGTGTGTATGCCTGTGCCGGTGCATACTTGATAGGGGGAAACATTCATAAGAATACACAATACAACATCATCCATCTCGAAGAGAGCTAATGAGAATTGTCCCCCTCTTTCTTGATTTAGCTCACTTTCTTTCTCCCTCTTTCTCACAACAAAACACACATGCCTTTTTTTCTGTCATATTTAACTCAAGCCTCACAGACACTTATGAGAATCAATGAAAAGCAGCAGTCTGGCATTTGTCAATGGCTGGTTTGAATCATCTGGGGAAGATGGACAATGTTGCATTGTGAATTTGACTCCCTGTTATCTAATGAAAGAGTCCTTTCTTATCTGGACAGCTGGCCACTTGCACAACACTGCACAATCTCAATGGCTCCAACCCCTTCATTCTTTCATTTAGATATTTCCATCATATTTTCGCCAAGGGCAATGGACATGAATTGGAAAACAACAATTTCTTTATTTATCATTTTAGAGATGAGGCTTTTTGTGGTATCAGGAACCAAACGACAGGTTTGGGTGTTTTACTGATTTATGATGTTGGACAGGTCTCCTGTCGAGGTCAGAGTGTTTTCCACTGACCCTGACATTCCATTCTCAGAGGGAATATGTTATTTATTTTGTGACCAGGTTTTTTTCCAACCAAACACTCGGTAATATAATCTCAAATGGCGAGTAAACACATTAATCAATTGACTGGTCACAGAAATTTGCTGTACAGCTGACCATAACATCTAACTTCATTTGGAGCTAATGCTAATGCCTTCCCCCAATGATATAAATTATACAAAGAAAATGTATTAACATTTCTATTAAAGGCATATACAAATGATACTCATAATTATCATAATCAAAGGCAATGTTGAGCTAAAATATCTGCATTGCTCTTGCGTGTAAAGTGGAACTGGCGTGCAACTGACATTTCTAGAGGGTCTATTCTCTATATTCATAGCTCCTTTGGGTCTCTGTTCCACTTTCCCAAGATACAACCTGCTGAGCAAGTGCTTTTATTTACAGCCTATACCGGGACTTAATGTCTTCCACACAACAATTCTTGCTGTTGAAATAAAAAGGAGATTAACAGACAAATAAAAAGGTTAACATAGGTGTATCTCTTCTGGAAAAATATGCATTGTGCCAGATAACAAGAAGGATATATCCACCATCTTTATATGTCATGTTTATATTTATATTTAAACAAAGAAAACAGATAGTAAAACCCCACATGCTTTATTGGCAATAAGGAAAATGTGACTTAGCTGTAGGGTAAGGTTTAGAGAAAAACGTACAATTGAGCATGGTGTTAGAAGTAGGTTTACTTTTAGGATTAGTATTAACAGGTTGGGATTAAGGTTAGAGTAATTGTTAGGTTTAGGGATTTCTGTGTCAGGGTTAGGTCTTAGGTTAGCGCAAGGGTAGAAAGGCATATGTGTGTGTGTGTGTGTGTGTGTGTGTGTATGTGTGTGTGTATGTCAGTGAGAGGAATCAGGTCAATACTCAATATCTGCTGAAACAACAAACACTTCCAGTGACATTAAAGGGATGATTCGTCCCAAACTAATATTTTTTCGGTTTACTTACAAAAAGATATCCCTTATGGCCCATCAAGTAATTTTTTCAAACAATTAATTATTCAGCTCTGTCCCAATCTGTATTAAGCATTATTAGCATCATCAAAATGCATGAATGGAAATGTTTCGTACCACTATCATAAAGCTGCATTGCAAGCGGAAAAACATTTAAAACTACATTAAAACATTTAAACTACACGAACAAACTATTTCTTGTTGCCACGACACACCTCTTCTGTTCTTTGGCAGTGATGTCATTGAAGTGAGAGTGAACTTTAACCTCAACAAGGTATGTGAAGATTGGTTGCTTCACCTATCTTTCTAAAATGCTGGCTAGTGTACACTTATGTATATTAATGCAATATGTTTAGCTATATTTTTGCTTCATACATTTCTTAATTCTTACTATGTAGATGTTGTGTGCCTTGTCACAAGATTTTCATTGCGCAAGATGTTATTTGGTGTATTTGATAAATAAACTTGGATTTTCTTTGTAAGTATCGAGATCGACTGCTGCCTGCTTGTGGATCTTGAGCAAAATAAATTCTACCCACCCTACAGGGACAATACCTTATAGTCGGGGAGAATCAATGGAACAACTTTGTAAACAAGACATAACATTTTTGCGCAAACATTTTTAATGAAGAGGAGAATGACCCACGTTTGCATAGAATAGGACTAAATGTGAATGCAATTCCATCATGTTATCCAGTTTAACTCGTGGGAGACTAGACAGATTGTAAGTAATACCTCCAATTCCTTTATTGTAATACACAAATTGTAATACACAAAGTACCCATTGCCGCTAGATATTCTGGGCAAGGGTTAGAGGTGAACATGTTCACCTTTGCCCACCTTTATCTGCTCTCCAAGCTTCTATTCAGTCAATTCATCAATTGTGCATTATGGTTAGAACAAGTAAGGCCATATGCTGCGAAAAATGCTCTTCCTGCTTGTATTCAGTCAGACATAATATTAATGCATTTTCCTTTCTCTCTCAAGCAAATAAAATGTGACTGTCTGAAGTGAATATCAAAGACAAAATATGTAACTTGGTTTCTGGCTAGCGAATACAAACTTTGGTTTACTGTGAATACACTTCCTTAACGAATGCATAGATTGATGCAATTGTAAACAAAACGGGAAGTACCCGTTTATTTGAAATGAGAATTATATCCCAAAAATTGTCAACTTTATTTTGAGAAATACAACATTGTCATGTTTTTTGAGGTAAACAACACTACTTGTCTTAGTATAACTGTTTTACAATTGTTTTGTGCTTGCAATGCAGCTATGCGTTAGGGGTACGTGCGGTTTCCATTCATGAATTTGTAGGATGCTAATAACGCTAATTACTGACTGAGATAATGATGAATTGTTTTAAAACGTGACTCTATGTGCCGGAAGGACCAACTCAGGGTACAGGGACTCATCGAAAATATGATTGTTGGACGAACTATCACTTTAAATGCTAAGAGACAGTTGCACAAATGCAGATTAAGCCAAGTCTAGGACTAAAAAGTTCAAAGTTCAACAGAACACGCCGTTGAGCTTGTTTTTTTCTATCCTAGACGAGACTTAATCTGTGTCTGTGAAAAAGGCCATAAGTGTTTTCCAATTTAATTTCTCTCTAATACTCTTTCATTCTTTTAACCCCCCTATCCCACCTCCTCTTTTTCTCTCTCAAAATATTTATATCTTTATTTCCCCTCACAACTGTGTCTCTCAGCTACTGTGGTACTGTGTTGGCACTGTGGTACTGTGTTTGCAGGTCTAGCTTCCATTTCGGCCGATGGTATACAGTGGGGAGAACAAGTATTTGATACACTGCTGATTTTGCATGTTTTCCTACTTACAAAGCATGTAGAGGTCTGTAGTCTTTATCATATGTACACTTCAACTGTGAGAGACGGAATCTAAAACAAAAATCCAGAAAATCATTTTCTATGATTTTTTTATAATTAATTAGCATTTTATTGCATGACATAAGTATTTGATACATCACAAAAGCAGTACTTAATATTTGTTACAGAAACTTTTGTTTGCAATTGCAGAGATCATACCTGTCCTGTAGTTTTTGACCAGGTTTGCACACACTGCAGCAGGGATTTTGGCACACTCCTCCATACAGACCTTCTCCAGATCCTTCAGGTTTCGGGGCTGTCGCTGGGCAATACAGACTTTCAGCTGCCCCCAAAGATTTTCAATTGGGTTCACATCTTGATACTGGCTAGGCCACCCCAGGACCTTGAGATGCTTCTTAAGGAGCCACTCCTTAGTTGCCCTGGGTCTTCAGGTCATTGTCATGCTGGAAGACCCAGCCACAACCCATCTTCAATGCTCTTACCGAGGGAAGGAGGTTGTTGGCCATCCTCCCCTCAATACGGTGCAGTCGTCCTGTCCCCTTTGCAGAAAAGCATCCTCAATGAATGATGTTTCCACCTCCATGCTTCACGGTTGGGATGGTGTTCTTGGGCTTGTACTCATCCTTCTCCTTCCTCCATACACGCCGAGTGGAGTTTAGACCAAAAAGCTCTATTTTGTTCTCATCAGACCACACAACCTTCTCCCATTCCTCCTCTGGATCATCCATATTGTCATTGGCAAACCTCCGACGGGCCTGGACAGCGTAGTGTGTTACTAATGGTTTTCTTTGAGACTTGTTCTCTTCAGGTCATTGACCAGGTCCTGCTGTGTAGTTCTGGGCTGATCCCTCACCTTCCTCATGATCATTGATGCCCCACGAGCTGAGATCTTGCGTGGAGCCCCAGACCGAGGGAGATTGACGGTCATCTTGAACTTCTTCCATTTTCTAATAATTGCGCCAACAGTTGTTGCCTTCTCACCTAGCTGCTTGCCTATTGTCCTGGAGCCCATCCCAGCCTTGTGCAGGTCTACAATTTTATCCCTGATGTCCTTACACAGCTCTCTGGTCTTAGCTATTGTCGAGAGGTTGGAGTCTGTTTGATTAAGTATGTGGACAGGTGTCTTTTATACAGGTAACAAGTTCAAACAGTTGCAGTTAATTCAGGTAATGGGTGGAGAACAGGAAGGCTTCTTAATGAAAAACGAACAGGTCTGTGAGAGCCGGAATTCTTGCTGGTTGGTAGGTGATCAAATACTTATGTCATGCAATAAAATGCAAATTAATTATAAAAAAATCATACAATGATCATAAAATGTGATTTTCTGGATTTTTGTTTTAGATTCCGTCTCTCACAGTTGAAGTGTACCTATGGTAAGGATTACAGACCTCTACATGCTTTGTAAGTAGGAAAACCTGCAAAATTAGCAGTGTATCAAATACTTGTTCTCCCCACTGTAGTTGCTGGTGTTGTTACTTGAAAGCGGCCTCTAAGTCTTTCCCCGACCCAATTTGCGCATATGTCTCTTCCCATAGTGATTGAGTGCCAGGCCCCATCGGCCAAGGGGTCCCTCAGGGATCCGTGTCACACCTGTCCTCTTTATCAGACCTGGCTGTAGCACTCAGAGAGGATTTAGTTAACGATTAGGTAATACACTCTACACTGAGTCTATGTGCACATGCGTATGTGCATGGAGAGATGCATTTGTGTTTGTGTGTGTGTGTGTGTGTGTGTGTGCGTGTTTGAGATACAAATGAGAAATGTGTGCAGGTGTAGATTGGGGCAATGTATGACTGTGTATTTGTGTGTGGCAGTGCTTCAAGTGTGTGTACAGTGTGTGTGTGTATGTGTGAGTGAGAGAGAGAGAAGGCCTCTTGGTAGCTTGTTCCAGTCCCCAGTACCCTCCAGAGAGATGACTGCTAGTGAGTCACATCCAACGCCAGCACAAGTGGGATGGCTAATTGTATTTTAATTATGCTGCCATCAAACACATGACTTAGACAGCTGCTTTTCCCCATTGTATCCCCCCAAACCCCTTAACACACACACACACACACACACACACACACACACACACACACAAACACCACCCACTGAACTCAGACTCAACACACCAGCAACAAAACCATGCATCCAAAAACAGTTAATGAAACCAATGCAATTTCTCTTATATCTGTTCTCCTATCACAGCTCCCTCACCGCCGAGTGACGTTCTCCACGGCTAATCAGGCTCAAGACCTGCAGGACCCCTCTCACCACAGCTACTACGACAGCGGTTTGGAGGAGTCAGAGACTCCCAGTTCCAAATCGTCATCTGGGCCCCGCATCGGGCCACTTGCCCTGCCTGAAGACCACTATGAGAGGACCACTCCGGACGGCAGTATCGGAGAGATGGAACATCCGGAGAACGGTAAGACCAGGTGTCGTTTTTCCCCTCACCCACAAACAATAAAAATAAAATCCAGCTGGGTTTCAGCTATGAAGGCACACCTAGAAGAAATGAACAGATTAGTCATTAAAATGAATGTAGACAAGTGTTCTATTTTTCTTCTATTTCCATGCATGGAATCTTCTGAAAGAGAAATCCAGGAGAGGTCCATTTACTCTAGTCCCGCTACTGCACATTTAATCCTGAAGATTACACTCGCATGAAGAATCAAACACATTACATGTGGAAGCAATTGGTATATGACCAATATCACATTGTTCAAAAAACTCAATCACAAACACCTATGATAAGGCATAGTTCATCAATAACGCCTGAGCCAATTTGGTATACGATGGTTTACCACACAGGCTCAGGCATTAAGGGCTGTTGCTATACACAACACAACACAAAGTACCTGGACACCGCACTGAGCCATCGTACAGTGCCTTGCAAAAGTATTCACACCCCTTGGCCTATAACATATTTTGTTGCATTACAGCCTTTTGTTCAATATTTTTTAAATCTGATTTGTATCTGATGGATCAGAACACAAAAATTTAAGTTGGAGAGGGGACATTAGAAAAATGTATACATAAAACAAATTAAAAAAAATTAAATTGGCATGTACATATGTATTCATCCCCTTTGTTATGAAGCTTTGGTGCAACCAATTACCTTCAGAAGTCACATAATACGTTGAATGATGTCCACCTGTTTACACTCTAGGTGTGACATGATCTGTCAGTAGATATACACACATTTTTTGCAAGGCCACAGAGGATGCAGCACCTAAGCAAGAGGCAACACTAACCAAACACTTCCATGAAGACCAAGGAACTCTCCAAATAAGTAAGGGACAATGTTGTTGAGAAGTACAAGTCAGGGTTAGGTTATAAAAAAATATCCAAATCTTTTTATATATCATAACCAAATGTAAAGAACATGGCACAACAGCAAACCTCCCAAGAGACAGCCGCCCACCAAAACTCATGGACCGGGCAAGGAGGGCATTAATGAGAGAGGCAGCACAGAGCCTGAAGGTAACCCTGGAGGAGTTGCAGCATCATGCTGTGGGGATGTTTTTCAGCAGCCAGGACTGGGAAACAGGTCAGAGTTGAGGGAAAGATGGATGTTGCAAAATACAGGGATATTCTTGAGCAAAACCTGTACCACTCTCTGCGTGATTTGAGGCTAGGCCAGAGGTTCACTTTCCAGCAGGACAATGATCCCAAACACACTGCTAATGCAACACTTGAGTGGTTTAAGGGGAAACATGTAAATGTGTTGGAATGGCCTAGTCAAAGCCCAGACCTCAATCCAATAGAAAATCTGTGGTCAGACTTAAAGATTGCTGTTCACAAGCACACAACATCCAACTTGAAAAATCTGGAGCAGTTTTGCAAGGAGGAATGGGCAAAAATCCCAGTGGTAAGATGTGGCAAGCTCATAGAGACCTATCCAAAGCGACTTGGAGCTGTGATGCTACAAAAGGTGGTTCTACAAAGTATTGACTTTAGGGGGGTGACTAGTTATGCACATTTCCCTTTTCTGTTATTTTGTCCTATTTGTTGTTTGCTTCACAATAAATAAATAAAAAACATCTTCAAAGTTGTGGGCATGTTCTGTAAATTTAATGATGCAAATCCTCAAACAATCCATGTTAATTCCAGGTTGTGAGGCAACAAAACATGAAAAATGCCAAGGGGGTGAATACTTTTGCAAGGCACTGTATATTGCTCATTGACCACAAACCTCCAAGGTGGCTAATTGCTACTATTAACCCGGCTAAGAACATAATTAGGTCCAGTCTCATTTATCAAAGCTTTCAGCCAAGGAGCTTCCAGGTTTGGAACCACACAGTTTATAGTGGATTGTTTACTCCAAACAACAGAAAATGTTTATCATTTCGGTGTCATATAATAGTGTTTCAGCCATTCAGAGTTCAAATTGTTTATTGTGTAAACTCAAAGAACAGTTAACGAATTACTAATATCTTGCGTCTATTGCTTGTACTTTGTGTGAGAAACGTTCAAGTACATAACCGACTGTGAAGCGCACTGCAAATCCTTTCCAGTGCAACATGTCCTTAAAACGATGCATTTTGCAACAGTAGTTTCAGATGGCGAAAGATCAGACACAAATCAAACACACAGATATTCACACATACTGTACACTATCACGAGTGGGCAATGCAGGTAAGAATGATAGAATTGAAGAAAACATTTCAAAGAGACCAAGAGGTTGAGCGAGAGATAGAGAGAAATATGGTGGAGAACATTTTTATCAGACACATACAGCAAGTTAACAGAGATAGAGAGAACCTTCGGCCCAAATGCCACAGCTGTCCCTCCACATCAGAGATGATTGGGGGCTGCAGGGAAGGGATACAAAGAGACTGTCTTCTAACTTTCTCTCTCCATCTCTGTCTTTCTCTGTACCCGTGCAGGTCGCACGTATGCCATCTGTAAACACAATTACTCACAGTTGCAGTGAGATGGCCAGAGGCTAGAGCCACCACCACCCTGCCCAACAAATAAGAGAGGAGATAAAAAGAGAAAAATTAGGGGGGGAAATGAAGTAGAATAGCGAGTATTCCCTGTTACATTCCCTGGTTGGAATGAGGTCACAATGAGAGTAGGTTGAGGTGGGGGTCAGAATTCTGAAACGGTTGAGTTAGGCATATCAGGTTGGGTGAGTCTACTGCTGGGATGGTCAAAACCTGTTTTTCCCAAGTATGTACATCTGTTCTGGTCTGCTTGTGTGTGCATGTGTATATATCTGTTTGACTGTGCTGTGAACTTGTTCTCTTGAAAACAGCTGTTAACAGACTTATTGACACACTGTCTGTGCCAGCTGATTGTGACCACGATCCTGTAATTGCATTTCATTGAATGCATTGAACCGCCAAAGTGATCTCACAGTTTAAGTTGTTTTTCAACACTTGACCAGGCGTAGATAATGGGCGATGTGAAACTAAAAGGCTTAAGTGAACACTCCAAAATGTCTATATGTGAACAGGCAATAAACATGAAAACATGTTGAGAAAACTAATTGAATTATGCTTGACACAACGTATGAGAGTACTAGCTATCTCGGTTTGGAGGACACTAGGTAGGAAATGTGATGCTCCATTACTGATGGGTCCCAAACACCCTGTCCACACCACCTGCTAGGAACTGTGTATGTGACTGTCATAGGACACTGAATAGACCCTTGAGTCATAGGTTGGAATATACCATACAAGGGTATTTTGTAGGATAAACTATTGCTTATAATAGTCTGTGTAATGGTTGGCTATGAACCACCTCCTATGTGTCCTGGCATAAAAGACTGTTAATGTTGAAATCATTGGAGAAAAAAGAAAACAATTATGGAAGGTTAACATTTTGTACTCATACTGAATAAAGGCTCTCCCCTGACTTGTTCATGGATCAAAAATGGACAGAAGGTAACAATAGGTAACAGTTAGCTATTCGATTTGGTATTAATGTTAACGTTTTATGGCTTGTGTTAGGGATTGAGATTAAGGTATACATTCAGAATGTTTACAGTACTGGTTAAGGTACAGTATAGGATTGAAAAACAAAAATGGGAGCACATACTCTGAAGTTAAAAGAAACTCTTCCATTGTCCCTTATTTTTGTCTCTTTATGGATTCAAACTCACCTTTGGAGTTAAAATTGGCTGTTTAATCCGTCAACCACCATTTCATAGGTCCACAATGCCCAGCAAGCCAGCAGTTTATTTAAAAGTAATAGCTAACACCCTTGCCTTTATTGGGCAGTTTTCAGGTCGAATATAGATGTTTGTCCCAGCTGGATAGACATCAGCTTAGTGTGAACTGACTTAATCAGCACACTAAACAAGGGGTTCTAAGCCTTACTTACACTTCACTCAAATAATAAGCCCACAAGCTCCCAGACAACACATTATCTACTTGCTTATCCTCCAGATACACAAACACGTACACACAATAACACACATCAAAACACACACCAGTACACTCAGCTTTCTACACGGCCTGTCTAACACTTACCCCATGTGAGAAAACTGGCCCTGACATAGGTGTTCCATCTTCAGCTGAGCGATTCCAGAGGACTCCTGGAAACCATGGTCCCCCCTCTACCCTTGTTGGAGAACCATTGTATTGTGTTCACGGATCACTGGCCGGTACAATGGAGCTAAGAATAGGAGGCAGGGATATTAAAATAAAATACCTTCCCTCCTGTAGCATTGCCCCCAGATCACTTGAGCAGGGCCCAGCCAGGAAGGACAGGCCTTAGCTATAAATATCCTCCATCATCTCACCCTAACACAACCTTTTAGAGTACTGTACTGTAATAGGAGTGATTACTTTAAGCTATATGGTGCTGTATATAAAGGATTTGCGAGAATGAAGAGAAGTGATTAGTGTGTGAGAGAGTAAGTGAAAGGGCGAAAATAGGAGGAGGGATTTGGGCGAAGGGATAGCAAGCTTCTTTTCTCACTGTTCCTTGGGGCTCCTTTTCTACGATGAATTCCCGTGCTAACTTCATAACAGGATGGCAATCTCTAGGTTATCGCATTATGATTTGATTGCATTGTAATGACATAACACCATGTAGAGCAGTTCAACATTTTTTGCATTTCCATTTTACTAAGCACACCATACTCAATGAAGTAGCTAACAGCAACGACAGAAAGTAGGCTAGAAGGAAGAGAAAAATATATAAGTTACAAATGCAAAGTGGTATCTAATACCGTCTGACCAATTGAAGGAGCAATTAGGGTTATGAGCCTTGCTCATGGGCACACATAAGCAAGCATCTTACTTGTCAGCTTGGGGTCTTAAAACAGCAAAATATTCTAACCAATATCCCAATATCTATTCAATATAATCCCCATGCAGAGTTAAAAACACCCTCCTGAGTCCTGACCCCAAAGATACATTCACCCTCCTAGAAGCACCAAGGTCAAACCAATAGTTACAAGACCAGCAATGTACAAAATACCCAACATCCCTGTTTTTTTCAACATCCGCATTTGTTTTTTTCTCCTCCACAACCTCTCTCTCACGCTCTCCTCTGTCTGTTCAGCCAGTAGTCCCCCTATGTATGGCCAGATAATGGAGAGTAATTCCATTAGCCTGGCCCTGGATCCCCTTGGGTGTGTGTTTCCGGCAGACCCCGGCCATTCCCTCCCAATGCTCTCACTTCTTCACTTTAATAGGGATGGATGTGTCTGTGGAGCCTAAAAAAATTAGGAATGAATAGTAAGAGTGGAGGAAATGGTACAGGGAAAGAGGGAGGGTGTCAGATAGAGATTTGAATAGTGTGAAGGGACAGAGTTGAGGAGGGATGAAAGGAGAGTGAGAAGATGTGAATAGGCAATCAAGACTGGTATGGATCGTTGTCAGAGATGGTGTGAGCATGAAGGTGCTAGGGAGAGATATTGAGTCTTCATGGGAAGGTGATAAAAGCAAGGGAGACGGATGGGTGTTATTGGCCGTATCGAATAGGTCATCTCAGGCCAATGCTCTTCCGACGGAAAGGCTGCAGTGCGATTCTGTACAGTGTGAAGTCGCAAGTATAGCTGCTAGGAAAATGGCTGCAAGGTGTTTTGAAACATTTGTTAGCAATGGCTCCTGCAAGTGTGATATTGAAGTAATAAGTCATGAAGGGGTGTGGTATATGGCCAAAAAGGCACAGCAAACAACTGTTCTTAGGTTTGTAATGTATGTAGTGCCTGTATGGAGCATTTAGTTGTAGTGTATTGGCGATATTCCAAAATATTACAACCTTCTGGACAGGTAGGTTGCAGTCCTGGAATATGGTGGCGCTGGATGATAATGGGTTCCTGGTAGCTTCACGTTTAATTCTTCTCAAGTCTTTTGCAATTAATTTGCATCTTCATCTCCATACATTTTTTGTGCCCCATTTGATTATTTAGTGGCCACACATCAATCATTTTGATATTTCGAGTGTTGCATCTGTCTGAAAGGCATTTAACAATTTATGATTTTTCAGTGTCAGTTCAATCTCTTTTTTGGCCCATTTTACCTGAGGTCATGCCTAATTATTATGCACATTTTTATATAAGGTGTAATTCACATTCACCACACCCTCCTTCATTACACAAAATTGTACCACCTTAAAATGAAAAAGTTTAGAGTTTGGAGTTGGATAATTTACATAGAAATAATGATACAATCAGAATACTCACTTATCTAATAATTGTGCATGAAGTGTATTTGAAACAATACATTGTTTTGTCTCATTCCTGGTTTGTGGTCACATATACCACTGCCTTCAGCCAATCAGCATTTGAACCACCCATTTACACAAGGGCTTATATGGCAACAATCACCATAAAGATTATTGTTATGACTCATAGGAAGCACTAAAATATGACAACAATGATTATTTTGGGGATTGTGAAAGCGCACCTTTGCTAAATGTGAACCATGCTTGGAACGCTTTTAAATGATCGTGTCCATCTCAATTGCACCAGAGTCAACACCACCATTCAGTCAATCCTGCTGTCTAGATCACATAACATCTCTATCTACCCAGCATGAAGTAGAAATGCTTTGAGAGTATGCAGGGAAAGGAGGAGGGTGAACCGCTGTTCGGATAATTATGTTACATTTGGGAGTAGTCTCATGCATTATCGAAGGGGAGGGCTGGCTGCTGAGACCGGCTGAGCCACTGCGGTGGTTATGGATGATTGTGCTGCTTGGCGGCTCTACCCCGCCGTTAGTGGCAGCGTGTCCCTCCTCGTTTGTGATGTGGGATGTTGTGTCTGCGCATGTGTGTCTTTCTTTTGATGTGTGGGTGTGCGTGTGTGCGTGTGTGTGACAGAAAGGAGCTCAGAGGTTGAAGACCGTCACACCTCTGTGATATGCAGAGATGAACACACATACCCATTATTTCAGCCTCTCTGTTTTTCCCTCAGGCCCTGTAAGGTACTCCCACTGCCTACAGAAAGGGAAGAGAGATAGTAGGGATGAGAGAGAGGAGAGGGAGAGAAAGGGAGAGAGGAATAGAGAGAGCGCAAGAAAAGGAAAGGGAGCGGAACAGAGAGGGAGAGAATTGAGGACTGCACCACAGAAGAATGAGAATAAGAGTCACTACTTGGTTCTGGTCGGGCAGGGAGAGACGAAGAATGGATGTGAACAACAGGGCAAATTATATTCTTAATAATCATTCAATGGCCAATGTTTTTGTCATTCTTCTGGGCATACACTTGTGCTATTTATTTGTGTGGGTATGTGCAGTGTAAATTAATATCCGCGCAATCCACTTGGAATGTGTGTGAGTTTGTGTGGCTGTGAATGTGTGCTGTATTCATATTCTAGCCCATCCCAATCCTAAACCTTTCAACACCCCACCTCTGTGCCCCAAGTTTGCTTGCAGCCCTGTCTCATGATTGCTACCGCCATACAGCAATGGTTCCGACAAATACACACAAAAACAAGCATACAAATGATGCTGAAGATTGACTGAGAGGCAGAATGAGATACAGAGAGATAAAAATTAAGAGAGGAGAGAAAAATCTGAACCCTTTAAACATCTGCGGCGCTGTCAGGGTTTATTTTCCAAGTACTTCCTAAGCACGCCTTGTTTGATGAGGACATCTCATAAATGGCCATTACACTTTCATTCTGAAAACAAATTGACTCCCCAATGCCTTCCTCGTACTGTCTCCCCAGCCACAAACCTACCCCTCTAACCTTCCTCCCCTCCAACCACTCTGCCCATCCTTCTTTCCCCCATCATTATTGGACCAACCCATATCGAGGGAAATCACCTTAATAATTTATTTCAAATGAGCAGACAACAACTTTTCTTCTCCCTGGAACATACAATCTCCTCCCCAAAAGATTCAATCGCCAGACATATTTCAGATTGCAAAACAAGGGAAATTGCTTTGACAGTTGCGAATCCGGGGTAAAAAAGATCAGATGTTAGTGGATTTCTGATGATTACTCATTTGTTTTCTGGAGAGAGGAGATTATGCTTTCCTAACTGTTGTTTAAGGATATAACAATGTAAGAACTGAAGTGATTGATTTTGCCTTGTTATTTTGTGCTGGTTTTCATCTGAAAATATTGAATCTATCTCCAGTCATGCCCATTTATTGCATAGTAGCTTGAAGAAAATTACAAGGTCTTCCAATTGGTGGACTAGTTTATTCCAGGTGTTAGGAATAGGTGACAGTGTTTCACATAAGATTCTGGTTCACCATAAAACACAATTATGTTCAGTATCAACATATGACCAGAGCTGTAACCATTGCAATCTGGCCATGTTTGCTGGTATGGAGGTGCACAGTTGGAGAGACAACTAAGGTCTGTTGGTTGCAAGATCGGTTTCATTGAGAGCAAAATAATATTAGTCTTTTTGCAGAATGTCTCTAGACAGTTGATTTTGTTTTGGTCATTTCAATTTTTGTAGCATTAATTCTAACCTCGATCTTAACACTAACCTCATCATGTGACAACTAACCTTAACCATAACCGAACAGTAACCCTAAAACCTAAATGTTGTTCGTAATGACATGTTTTTGATTGGAATGTACTTTCACAATGGAATGTACCCTAACTTAACATGCATTAGCAATCAAAAACATCTTACTACCAAGATTATTGTTAAATGTTAACACACTAGCGAAACGTTGAGAACCAACATAATAGCAGAATGTTAAGTTGCAATGGAAATATGCTGATACTGAATGTAATTAACGTTGTACCGACTACTTAGATATCATTTCTAAGTTATAGGGTCAAGATCTTTACTTACACAGATCTAATAAAACAATGAAACATGCATTGTTGTTCAATTTACATTTGACTGTTGAATCAAGACATTGCAAACATTATTTGGTTTGACAAGTGGTGTTATCACTTGCTAGCCACTCCTGTCTGCTACAAACTGCATTTTTGCTCTTATCTAATGAAAGTGTTTTGTTGAATTGTATATACATTTTACTCCATGTTCACTTCACATCATGTGTACATAGATGTTTGAGATCGACAACTAATCAAGACAGCTCTACAGCAACGGAAAAGAGGCAAGATGGCATTGAAAGTATCATGCGTTACGCATTATTCAAAATGTCTCTGGTACTGATGGTTTGTCAAATATGACATAGTATCAGATTGAGACAATGGGGAAAAGATAGAGGACAGAATTTTCGCTGATCGAGGGTGGGGGTCAGATTTGAACTCATAGGTACGTCTCCACTAGAGGGAGCACTTTAGATGGACAAATCAAGCTTGTCCACGACAGACCTATTTAACATTTTCCACCAAATCCCAGAGACCTTCCCCTTACAAACAATGAATGGGAGTTGAGCATTTTCGGGATGTAGAACTGGGAATTGGAAATAAGGAAGGCGACATTTGGTCCCAGCAGTGGGCACTGCAGCAGAGCACAACATCACCATTTGTCTTGGCTGCCTATTTGGTGTTTTTTGCGTCAATCTTGGGGTCTTTGCTATTTGACCTTTGTTCTGGAAACCCCACCCAAGTAAGAAAATTAGGGAAGAAGGAAAGAGAGGTGAGAAACAGGTGTGGGAGGATTAGGAGGATGGATGGACTTGGAAGGGGTCTGGTAAAATAATGGAAGTTTTAAGGGTGCACTTTGTTAATCAAAGCCTGACCACATGAACCCATTCCAACAAAGCACCCTCAACTCTTGTTTCCCACAGAGCCTAGTTATGTCACAGACTGCCCTGCCCCAAGATCCGATCTGCCACAAAAATTCCTCTCCACAAAACCATGGTTTCCCACAGAACCGATGTTCCCATGGAGTGTCATTGTGCAGACCCTTTTGACCCGTTGACACATGTTTTCGAAAAATTGGAACCCCAGATATATGGAAACATTCCCAACTCTCTTATTCAACATAGATTCACATTTTATATTGACTTACAGTGGAGCAAAAAAGTATTTATTCAGCCACCAATTCTGCAAGTTCTCCCACTTAAAAAGATGAGAGAGGCCTGTAATTTTCATCATAGGCACACTTCAACTATGAGAGACAAAATGAAAAAAGAAAATCCAGAAAATCATATTGTAGGATTTTTTATGACTTTATTGGTAAATGATGGTGGAAAATAAGTATTTGGTCAATAACAGAAGTTAATCTCAATACTTTGTTATATGTATACCCTTTGTTGGCAATGACAGAGGTCAAACGTTTTCTGGAAGTCTTCACAAGGTTTTCACACACTGTTGCTGGTATTTTGGCCCATTTCTCCATGCAGATCTCCTCTAGAGCAGTGATGTTTTGGGGCTGTCGCTGGGCAACACAGACTTTCAACTCCCTCCAAAGATTTTCTATGGGGTTGACATCTGGTGACTGGCTAGGCCACTCCAGGAACTTGAAATGCTTCTTACAAAGCCACTCCTTCTTTGCCCGGGCGGTGTGTTTGGGATCATTGTCATGCTGAAAGACCCAGCCACGTTTCATCTTCAATGCCCTTGCTGATGGAAGGAGGTTTTCACTCAAAATCTCACAATACATGGCCCCATTCATTCTTTCCTTTACACGGATCAGTTTTCCTGGTGCCTTTGCAGAAAAACAGCCCCAAAACATGATGTTTCCACCCCCTACATACAGTAGGTATGGTGTTCCTTGGATGCAACTCAGCATTATTTCTCCTCCAAACAAAACGAGTTGAATTTTTACCAAAAGGTTCTATGTTGGTTTCATCTGACCATATGACATTCTCCCAATCCTCTTCTGGATCATCCAAATGCTCTCTAGCAAACCTCAGACAGGCCTGGACATGTATTGGCTTAAGCAGGGGGACACGTCTGGCACTGCAGGATTTGAGTCCCTGGCGGCGTAGTGTGTTACTGATGGTAGCCTTTGTTACTTTGGTCCCAGCTCTGTGCAGGAGAGTGGAGGACAGAGGAGCCTCTTAAAGAAGATGTTACGGGTCTGTGAGAGCCAGCAATCTTGCTTGTTTGTAGGTGACAAAATACTTATTTTACCGAGGTATTTACCAATAAATTCATAAAAAATCAGACAATGTGATTCTCTGGAATATTTTCTACTAATTTTGTCTCTCATAGTTGAAGTGTACCTATGATGAAAATTACAGGCCTCTGTCATCTTTTTAAGTGGGAGAACTTGCACAATTGGTGGCTGACTAAATACTTTTTTGCCCCACTGTATCTCTGCCTGGATCTGTGTGAATCCCCTGATCAATCATTTACCATCATATCTCTTGCTTTCTCCCCTTTTCCTGGCCTCTAAATGTTCTCCATCCATCCTTCCCAATGGTAACACATTATTAACACTATCATTATTATTGCTATTTTGGTGTTCTTTTTTCTCTTCTCTGTGATCACATCCTGCTCTCTTCCTTTCTCCTATCTCTTTTTTGCACTCTTTCTCACTTCCTATCCTTTCGCTTGCTCACTTTATCTCATTTCCAGCTCTCCCCCTTCCTACATTTTGGCCCTCCCTTTTTCTATTCCATTATGTTGCTGTAGGCCTGAGAAAGAGGGGAGTGTACACCTCTATGCCTAATAATTGCCCTCGAAGCCCTAGCATCCAACATCCTCACTCCCCAGATCCCGGTTCTTCTCTCAACACTCCCTGCTGGTTGTGATGGGCTCTCCAGGGCCTGCTCAGGGGGCCACTCCCCTCTCTTTCTCTGCTCCTAAATGAACAGTCCATGATGGGCCTGGCAGTGGGTCAAACCTCAGCCCAAAGCTTTCATAGGCTCCCAGGACAGCCACAAGTATATAGAGCTCATAAAGCGCTGCTGAAGAAGACTCCCTGTCTCTCTTACAAAAAGAGACACAAACACATAAGCTCAAGCATAAGAACAGAGGAGCAAGTGGCAGGTGAACATACACACACAGACAATGGATCTGCCAGCAGTCATATCCACATAACATTAAGCAGCATACACACAAACCCCAAGTCTGTCTGTCTCTCTAACTGTAATAGCGACACAAACACACACACCCATTATACATTAAGAAATGGACCATAGTGCAAATCCCTCACCTCTCCTCATACACATTCTCATTAGCAACGCTGTGCAGTGTGGAAACATTTTGTTCCAGGGCAAATTGTTAAGAGACCATCGACAGCCTGAGCTATCCTGCCCCCAAATGCACATTCCACACATACGCATACACACACTTTTTAGATTGTCCTGGCCTGCAAGCCAATAGTTTCAGCTTTTTTCTAAATAATGGTAATTTAATAAGTGCTATTTGTTTAAAATTCAGTGGTTTTTAGTGCTAAATATTTAAATGAAAGATACAAATACCCCAACCTTTCTGTCTCAGTTTAAACCATTTATTTTCCGTAGCTGGCTTCATTTGTCATCTTCTTCAATACCACAAGGCGAGGGTGATTAGCACAATATCAGTTTCAAACTGTAGCAGCAGCTCAGAACAATTCATTCTCTAGCTCAACTGTTGAGCAGAGGCTAGTTTTAAAATCAAAATGTTTAGTTCTGCAAAGCGGTGTCCATCGAGAATTTTCAATATTCAAATAATTGGATTCATCCTTTCTCACATGATCATTTGTTAAGTCTTATTTTTTTATACTGCCTCACAGACAGTTGCTGGTTAGAACTTGCCTCCGGCATCACTGAGCTGAAGAAGAGCATATTAATCTCGCTGTAGAAGTAATTGCGGCCAGCGGGTCAAAAGAACGGCTAAAATGAATGAGTCATTCAAAAATAAGTGTTCTATTGTTTGGATTCCCAATTGTTTCGTTTTCTCTCTTTGCATGATAGAGTGCAGAGTGCAGTGTTACTATGTGTATGAAGACTGTGTTTTGAAGTGTTTTGTTAACATTTGGGGGGGGGTGCATTTTCACGATTTATTGTGAGGGTTTTACTGAAAGATCAGTCGTCTGAATTCAAACCCATGCTACAGCTGTACATATTCACTAAAGGCAGTGTAATAGGCCATTAAACCACCGTAGGACAAAACAGTTTGTTTTATAATCAAAGGAAGACATTAGTTACTGTCACAGTTAAAGGAGATGCAATTACTATCACACACATAGTGTTGCAATCGCAAGAATGCACACAATAGAATGTGACAGTTTAATTTGTCCTTTGTCTTTGTGTCTTTCAGTGGAGTTTGGGAATTTGTATTACTATTCTGGTGAGAACCAGAAGTCCTCACCGATATAGTAATTCATGGCAAATCTAGAAAATATTGGATTTTTTGCCTGTTCTCACTTTTTTATATTTTAGGCTTGGGATTATGGTCATGTTTAGGATTATGGTTAGAATTAGGGTTAGGCTCAGTTTCAGAGATAAGAGTAAGATTATTTGGAGGAATAGATTTTTATCCCCAAAATATCCTTACGTATGTTTCTGTCTGTGTGCTTTTTATCTCTAAAGCGATTCTACAATTATTGTCCTATTGTTCAAGAGGTTTTTGTAATTGTTTAATAATGGGCCTGGGTCATCAGAGAAGTAGCAAATTCCATTTAAATGCTGAAGTTGAGGCAGTCTTGCGAGTACTGCCAATGGTTGTGTAATCACTGCATTTTCACTGAAAGGTGTTGCGTGTACAGTATTTGCAGTCTCTGGATGAGCAGTCCAGTAGATCACAGACTCTACCAATCACTGGTGAACAGTCTGTGTGTTATAAGACCATCTGCTACAGATGGCCCTTACCTGGTCTAAAGTGTCACCGCAGAAAAGCGAACATGCTCGCAGGCGAATATATACACTCTGTCCCCTCCATAGCCGTTTTACCTCAACACTATTTTTTCCCTCTAGACCACGAAAAACATCTCATTCACAGGCAAGGCATATCCTTTCCTAGCCTTTGCATTGGGTGAGGAAGAGGGAACACTGGTGGTCGGTGTCTTGTGCCCTGCAGTAAGTTAAGTCTCGAACTAAAACATGGCGGTTCTCTTCAACCCCCTTGGGTCTTCTCGGGTGTTACATCATGCCCCCTCGTCCAGGTATGGCCGGCAAACCGCCTGCATGTGAAGAGGTAGGAAAGAGGGTTGGAGCGAAAGAACGAGAGGAGGATTTATTTTGCCTGGGCTGTTGTTTATTTGTGCTTATCTTCAGTGGCCTGCTGCACTCCTGTCAAGGCCCCAACCCCCCCTCTTCTGCTAAGGCTGCAGCAGTAAATTGGAGTACGTATGGAGGACAGTGTCTCTGCTACTGATGTATAACAGTCAGGAGTGCTGAGAACTGCATTTCTGCCAGCTAAACCAACTGTTTATGTGTGCCTGTGTGTCTTTGTGTTTGTGATTTTGCAAGCATGTCTTTGGGTGCGATTTGTGCGTGTGATTGCATTTGTGTATGTAATGGTGGACAAGCCAGTTTGAAGGGTTGACAGTTAAAACAAGGTTTGTCTTTGTAGGAGTGAACATGCAATCATGTATGGTTTAAAGTTTGTGTGTTTATATGTGTGGTTGTGTTTCCGAGTGTAGGGTCTTGCCAGAAAATTTGAGAAATGTAGTTTTTCAGCATTATGTGCAAATTTAATAGAGTAAAGAGTATGAAGTTTGAGCCAACTCTTAAAGTACGCTTGTCTATTGCAGTTTAGCAAATAGAAGGCCAGTCTCAGGAAATTCAACTCAATGAGCCAAACTAGACATTGCTACACAAACACTAAGAAAATGTCTGAGTAATGTTTGTATCGACTGACCACTAGGTGTAATACTTCAAATACATCTAGTTAAAAAAAAAAGATTGATCTGATAATACACACATTTGTGACAGAATTCGTGAATGGGGGTCTATGTCGCATGTCACTACTTTTCAGGAGAGTCGTGTTTACAGTTCTGGGAAATGTTAGCTTTTTTTCAGAAATGCCTTCTTGGAGATGTGAACTCTCAAGTGATTTTATAACAAACTAACATGTGAAGTGTATAAATGAATACAATTAAAAACACAAACCCCTGTTTAACCAGCGGAAAATACTTTTGTTAGACATAATTGGCTGAGATAATTAAGGCACTGGACATGTTGACATACTAAGTTCTGATTGGTCTGCCAAGTCAACGACTTATGTCCTAACACCCGTACATGTTTAACATTATTGCCACCCAGGGTTTTTAAAGAATGTTATCCACATCGATGCCTTGATTTAAGATGGTGTTAAAAAAAATCTCATGTTGTGAGATACTACTTTCTGAAGTACAATGATGCCAAGACTCAGAAGATGAATCGGACGACGATGAGAAAATCCCAGACTTTGATACTGTTCAAAAGGCAGTTATGATAGCAACAATGAAAGATGCATAGATTCTTGGGAGTATTAAATGCCTTGAGTGTATACAGTAGCGAAAAGAATCATTGCAAATAAGGTCAGACTAAATGTAACAGACTAAATGCAAACAACAAAGGATTTTGTAGGTAGTCATAGGATTATCAGTCTGCCGCAAAACAATCCTAGATGTATATGTTTAAGTCCAACGTTAGCTAACTAGCTACAAGATAATTCCTTTTCAAAATGTTGTCAAAGTCGTTTGTATTGCTAGTTATCTATCTATAGCTACTGTTGTTAATGCTAACGTTTGATAGCTAGGTAAGAACATTAACTTACCAAATAGCTAACATTTCCTAGTTTCTAGTTGTTTGTTGGTTAGCTAGCTTTTCTTCACAAAAGTGAACAAGCCACTTAGTTTGATAATAAGCTACCTGGTTGACCAGCCATTCATCCAGGTGTCTCCACTTGAAAATGTAAATGGCTGGGTGGGGTGTGAACTACGCTGAATGGGCATAATCAACAACCCAGCACTCTGGCAAGTGAGAATTTTTCAAGCCTCTTATCTCAGAACTAAGAAGATTTTTGACTTTCCCATAACTTTATCAAAGTATTGTATTATATACCTTTACAAAGCTCTGAATCTGGACCTTTATAAAAAAAGCCAATCCCAAATTTTGCGATAGGACCCTGTTCAGGAATTCTGTCAGATTTGTTAAAAAGCTTCAATGGGAGTTTTCTTCATTTTGTAGTAGGTTATATTTCACCTCCTATGTTTTGTAGCAAGATATAAAATGTCACCTTAAGATTGATGCATAATTTCATACTCAGGATAATGCCAAAGCACGGACAATGTATACTGTGGCGATTGACAATGGGTTTAGTTAAGATTTTACTAATTTGCCTTCCGTGGAGACCGCAACCCATATTTGTCCCGTGTGGCTGGCTGACTATGATGCTTGCAATTCTTTGGTTGTGGGTTCAATCCCCATTATGAAGTACAATAAAAACTAAATAAAAATGTCTTCACCACTGCGAATTGGTCTGGGCTAAATTCTTAATAGAATGCAATAATAAAACCATGTTTATAAAATGTTTTGCATAAATCACGCCTTCAATCACCAATCATACAGCGCAGCATAATCTGTTTATTGTGCTCTGTCTTTCCAGAATATGTATACATATATTACTTTCGGTTTACTTTTGGTATTGCACTCTTAGTTTTTTGTGAACTCTCTCTCCCTGTATCTCATGCATATGTTAAGCAGTATGCTTATGTTAGAGTATGTTGTTGCTCTATGTTGCCCTCCCACCCCCTTCTCTCTCTCTCGCTCTCCGTCTCTTTTCTTGTGATTCTGCTCACTGGGCTTTGGGTCTCGTTGTTATTTCCGTCCATCGATTCCTTTCCCTCGCTGCCCCCTTGAACCCTTGCTAGAGCCTGACCGCATGCCGTTCATTTAATTCTCTTGTGGCCCCGATCGAGAAAAGTGCGAACCCTCCCGAATGTGAAGAAATATGAGCTCTCTTTTGAAATGTTGTTAGAAAAGGGAAATAAGGGTATTATATTTCTGTGGCATGGATTAAGATTCCTGGGTTTTAATGGTCTTAAAATCAGATCTCCAGATGGAGATTGGATTTTGATTTGAATGGTGAAACATGAGTCAGGCATTTGTAGAGTTGTGTGTCGTAATCATATCAAGTGATCCCTTTGGGAATTATAAAATTCAACTATTAGTCTAAAATATATTTTTAAATGCTTGTATTTAAAAGTGTTGGGTTAAGAAATGCGTACTGTACAAGTTAAGTTATTGCATTTTCAAAGGGAGCAACAATAATTGGAGATCTATTTCAGATTAACAGTACAGAATCTTATACTGGGCATAGAGTTGGGATTGTATAGGAATATTGAACAATAAAACTGTGCTAAGGCATATCAGAAAACCCCTTTGAAGTGGATGGCATCTTCCTTAGAGCCCCCGTGGACTTGGTCAAAGGCTAGGAGCACATCGCTAGCCCCCTTCAGGGTTTTTTAGGCAGTGTACCATTGTGCTTGGCTATCTCCAATCTTACAATTCAACTCTGCTAGCTCCAGCAGCTGTCCCTGGGTATTTGGCTGCTTACTCTAGCATCTCCTGGACAGGTGGTTGGCTAGTTCAGGGATCTGAAGTTCGCTACCCCCTAGCTAACTCTGGGTGCTCAGGGAGTTAACTGCCACCAAGAAAGCACTCACCTTCAGTGCGAATAATCCTGTGTCTTGTTTTTGTTGGGAACAAGGTCCAGGAGGGGAGACGTGATCTCAGCAGGCGAACGGGTCAATGTCTTTAGTGAAGATGGTAGGGGGCAGCGCTTGGGCTAATGACACAAATGCATAAATGCAAGGACACAAACACGCACACTCTCTCAGAAAGATGCATGCCACCTGCTCTCCAATGGTTTGAGTCAACTCTGTTTTCTTGCAGTCCTGCTGGGTCTCCACTGGGATTGTCATCGAAACGGGGGGTGCACAGTCAGGGGCATTTGGGGCATTGCTGCCCAGTTACCTAACAGGGCATGAATCACACACACATACACACTTTGTTGTATGGTTTACTAAGAGAGTTCTGTACCCTATCTCTTAGTGTAATTATATAACTTCCCCATAGGTTAAAACAAGGTCCTGCAAAATTAGATTAAAAATCAATGCGCAGCGGAAATGGTCCTGTGTCCTCACCTACTCTTAAAGAAATTAAATAAATTGCATACCTCTTCAAAAAAAGCATTTGCTTCTGCAATCCTTTCCAGTTGACATAGCCACTTAAGTATTTTACAAACATGATCACCTTTTCATTGTCACACACCAGCATTTAATTTAAAACGACTAAACAGCTACGTAATCACTGTTGAAATCCCAATTCACAGGGACTGTGCAGGGCTTTTGGATAATTTCCAACAGTAGTTTTGAAAGTAGAGCTCAAGTATTCAGTTCCAGCAGATCCCAGTGTTTACTTTAGTATAAGCTTCCTTGATAACTTTAGGTCCAACAGATTAGCTATCATCTGAATTAATAAGAGTTTAGTGGCTAAAATTCTGCAAGTACCTCAGTCTAGTCCTGACCATGCCCCTAGCCATCTTCGCGCCTCTAGGCACCTCTATGCACTTGGCTCTCCCCAATTGGAGGCAGGTGTTGGGTATTGCCTCCAATTGGGGAACCTATTTAAGTTGACTGTTTGACCACATGAATGTGGATTATTTTGGTTTGCTAGACGTAGGCTACAACACCCAGTCATTTGGAGTTGCTTTGATTCTTTGTTTTGTTCTCTCTTTATTAAAAACTATGGACCACTATCTCCACTCCGTCTCTGCGCCTGAGTCCTTCCACCAATTCCGTGACAAAACTCTTGGACAAAATGGACACCGATATATGAAGTTCATATTATATATAAATTACCAAAAGTTACAATATATATCAATATATGTTCTGTTATTCACCAAAATGACTTAAGATTCCAGTAATTTTGCAACTCTGAAAATATCCCATATGCACTGATAAAGTAGCCATGATGTTTCTTTCTAATGTTTCCAAATCAAATAACTTGATTTTGTCCATGTAATAAAAGCAAATTTGTTATGTTAAGGTAGACATGATTGTTAAATTAGATCATGACTTATGATTTATCAGTCTCCTTAACTGGCTTCTGTAATTAGGTTTGGGGCCAGAATGACTTGATAAAACACAAAGCCTATTCTGCAGAGCAGATGAGTTAATTTTAATCCTCACGTGAAGAGATGACATACAGGCAATCGTCTTTAAACCAATCCTAATATTACTTACTAATGTATTTTTTATGTAAATCCTCAGAGGCATTTATACAATGGAATGGAAATATATTAATATACACATATATATATATATATATATATATACAGGTGATGGTCATATAATTAGAATATCATCAAATTGTTTATTTATTTCAGTAATTCCATTCAAAAAGTGATACTTGATACTGATTTGGGGGTTTTCATTAGTTGTCAGTTATAATCATCAAAATATAAACGAATGAACACTTGAAATATATCAGTCTGTGTGGAATGATTGTATACATTATGCAAGTTTCACTTTTTGGATGGAATTACTGAAATAAATCAACTTTTTGATGATATTCTAATTATATGACCAGCACCTGTGTATATATATGTGTATATATATATATATATATATCTATCTCTTTCACCCATAAGAGCAGAAGGATTAGCCAGTCGCAATTTATTTTGCTTTTTTATAGTCAAATACGTTTTGTAAAGCATAATCAGTAACTGTCCCTGGAAACTCCAATCTCTAAGTATGTCATTTTCACTGTAGTCTTGCTTAGCTATAATTGTGTTGTTCTGCTGGAAATTACAAACATGCTTTCTCCTCCAGTGTAAGGATCTTGAAAAATGCCAACAACCACCACGACTACAGCAATGGCTGTAGTTTAATATTTGGGTAGAGATTCTGTTTGTTTTTTTCTTTTCTGATATCTTTCAATCATTTCCCTAATCACCAAACATTTTGTTTAATATTGAATGATTGAGAAGACACATTTGTTTTAGGACTACTGTCAATAGTCCTCATCCTGTTGTCTGGGTCTCTTTTGCTGTTTTGCTGTCATTAGAAATGGTTCTACTTTGTTGATGTAAGTGATTGATTGATCAACCAGCATGCTGACACAGAAAATGGGGCCTCACACTCACTGGGGGCTGTATCAATTTCCTGTACTAGGTAACAAGCCTGCGGGGTCCACCATCTTACCTCTGGTTTACAGTATTTTTAACAACTACCCCAATACATTGCGAATAGTGCTTGGTATCCTTAATGCCTCTTCCATCGTGCCTGCCTGACTCAGCCAAAAGAAAATCATTAGCTTACTATGAATGTGAGTTTCTCTTTCTGTGTTCCTTATTTATCTGCTATGTGTTCATCTTTCCTCTGGTCTGTCTTATAATCAGTCTGGGGGAATAAAGAAGCTGTGCCCTACAAGTGCACTGGCCAATTAGGAGGTTTGCCTTGTCTCTGTGTCTTACTGGTCTGTTGTCAAGGCAGCCAGACAACCTTTGATGTTGCCTTTTATCACAAGGCTAGAGAACGATTCAGATCCGGTGCACTGGCAGAACATGGCAAAGAATATAGAGGTAGAGGACGATGAATTAAATAGAATAAAAGAGAAGGTGAGTACAGATATAACACCGATCTACACTGATCAGCCATTACATTTTGACCACTGACAGGTGAAGTAAATAACACTGATAATCTCATCATCATGGCACCTGTAAGTGGATGGGATACATTAAGCAACAAGTTAACATTCTGTCCTCAAAGTTGATGTTAAAAGCAGGAAAAATGGGCATGAATAAAGATCAGAGCAACATTGACCAGGACTGTATTGTGATGGCTAGATGACTGGGTCAGAGCATCTACAAAACTGCAGCCTTTATGAAGTGTTCCCAGGCTGCAGTGGTCAGAACCAAAAGTGGTCCAAGGAAGGAAAAGCAGTGAACTGGCAACAGGGTCATGAGCGGCCAAGGCACACTGAAGCATGTTTTTTATTTCCACAGAGCACAGAATATAGTCGATGATGTAGTTCGGGTCCCTGCTACAGTGAAAATAGCAATGCTGACTGTTTTGAGTACAAGCTAGGACCCAGTATCTCTATTTTTGTGTCGATTAGAAATAGAAAGAACAATGTCCATGCCACTTATAAAGTCAACTTGTCTAATCTGTTAACTGTAACACACCAACATACTAGCCCAGAAACCCCTATTATATCTATTAAGCTGACTTAACTTAATGTCAGATCTTTCATCAACAAATCATTATTGGTAAATGACATTATAATATCTTACAATCTAGATTTTATGTTTCTCACTGAAATGAGGCTAACTGAAGAGTGTAGTGCTACAATTCTTAACGAGACAGCACCTGAAAAATTTGGCTATATGAATACGTGTCGTAATGGTAGGAAAGGAGGTGGAGTGGCTGCCTTATTCAAAGATAGATTCCAGTGCAAAGAAAATACACTGTTTTACATTGAAGTTTTTGAAAATTTTGTTTTTAACCATTTACAGACCTCCGCAATACTCTGCAAAATGTATTGATGATTTTGCTTAACTACTTTCTGTCATATTAGTTGTTTATAACTTGTTTATTATTACAGGAGATTTTAACATCCACATAGATAATAGTACGGACAATAATGCCAAATAACGTTTTGCACAACTTGACACTTTTGATCTCACTCAGCATGTTCAAGAGTGTACACACACTCAAGGCCACATTCTGGATCTGGTTATCTCAAAAGGTCTCAGTATTTCCTCTATCGTGGTTAAAGACATGGCCCTATCTGATCATTTCTGTGTTTTTTTTTTTTAAATCACTAATCACCCCAAATGTTCCAGTAAACTCTGTTTCTTTTAAGAAAAGGTCAATTAATGAGATTAGCAATGCTCAGTTTATGGAAGCCATAGCTATTTCTCCAACAATAAGTGCTGAGTCAGTTGATGTACTCCTTGATAATTTTGGATCGTGTTGCACCGGTAAAGGTAAAGAAAACTATGAGCAAACAGAAAACACCATGGAGAACCCCCATGATGGTAAACGCACAGAAAAGAGAATGTAGAAAAGCATAACGTAAGCGGAGGAAAAATAAACTTCTAATTCACTATGACATCTATAAACAAAGCCATGGTAGCTTCAACATTCAGTTATGCAGGGCCAGACAGCAAGATTTATCGGGAATGATTAACAGAAATATCAATAATACCCGCACTCTATTTGTCATGGTCGACAAGCTTACAAATCCAATAAAGCAGATAGTATCAGAACTCATGTCCACTGTGAAATGTAATTAATAATGTTTCTTTATTGAAAAAATTTAAAGTATTAGACGGACCATCAGAACTACACAGACTAACAAGGACACTGTATCACCACTACGACCACCAAGACATAACTTGGCTATTATGTCACAATTTACAAACAGTTTGACATCGTAAAGCTTCTACATGTTGTCTCGACACACTGCCATCAGATTTTTTTTAAACAATTTTGAACTCTATAACAATGGACCTGCAGCAAATAGTTAATAGCTCCCTGCAATCGGGCATTTTCCCAACATCTCTAAAAACAGCTGCCGTTAAGCCCCTATTAAAAAAGAGATCACTGGATGCATCTATAATGAACAACTACAGACCTGTTTCTAATCTCCCTTTCATCACAAAGATCATTGAGAAGGTTGTATTCAATCAGCTCACCGATTTTGTGACCTCAGGAGGTCTCTTAGACAAATTTCAGTCAGGCTTCCGACCCCACCACGGCTCTGATTAAAGTTTTAAAATGATATATGGCTGAATACTGATTCAGATAAAATAGCAGCAGCCTTTGACACTGTAGATCATACAACACTTATAGATAGGCTGGAAAATTGGGTTGGACATTCTGGGACAGTCCTTGAGTCGTTCAGATCTTATCTAGATGGCCGGAGTTACTTTGTCACCATTGGTAATCATGAATCTGATAGGGTGGCTATGACATGCAGAGTTCCACAGGGATCAGTTCTTGGACCACTTCTGTTCAATCTCTATATGCTACCTCTGGGCCAAATTCTACAGAACAGCAACATTAACTACCAAAGCTATGCCGATGATACTCAAATATATATGGCTCTCGAACCGTATGACAACAGCTCAATAGACTCTCTGTGTCAATGTGTAGAGCACATAAATACCTGGATGAACCAAAATTGTCTACAATTAAACCAAGATAAAACTGAGATTATTGTGTTTGGCAACAAAAATAAAAGAACAATTATTAGGAAAGATTTGGATGCTCGGGCCCTTAAAACCAAGGATCAAGTCCGTAATCGTGGTTTTCTGATAGACTCGGACCTCACATTTAACAGTCATATCAAATCGGTCACCAAAACAGCGTTCTACCATCTGAAAAATATATCCAGAATCAAAAGCCTGGTGTCCCAAAAAGACCAAGAGAAGCTCATCCAGGCTTTTATCTCTAGTAGGGTTGACTACTGTAATGGCCTCTTAACTGGACTCCCTAAAAAGACTGTAATAAAGCTACAGCCCATTCAGAATGCACCTGCTAGAATGTTAACCAGGACCAAGAGGACAGAGCACATCACTCCGGCTATGCTGTATTTTATATTTCTCTTCTTTATTTATTTTGTTTTTAAATGCATATCCTGCTATATTTTACTAATTGTAATGCAAGTTCTGGTGCTATCAGAGGAATAACCTCTGTGTAAACTGTTTTGATTCTATTGCATTATTTCAGTTTTCACTGTAAAGCACATTGAATTGCTTCTATGTATGAATTGTGCATTATAAATAAACTTGCTTGCTTGCATGTGGGGAGCGAAGTCTGGGCCATGTGGTCTGATCCAACAGATGAGTTAATGTAACTCCAATTGCTGAATAAGTGTGCTGGTACTAATAGAAAAGTGTCAGAACACACAGTGCATCAGAGTTTGTTGTGTATGGGGCTGTGTAGTCGAAAGTGCTTACAATGGGCTTGTGAGCATTAGAACTGGACCACGGAGCAATGGAAGAAGGTTGTCTGGCCTGATGAATCACATTCTCTTTTACATCATGTGGAATGTCAGGTGCATGTACATTGCTTACCTGGAGAACACATGGCACCAGGATGCACTATCGGAAGAAGGCCAACCGGCAGAGGAAGTGTGGTGCTTTTGGCACTGTTCTGCTGGGATACCTTGGGTCCTGCCATTCATGTGGATGTTTGACATGTACCGGCTACTTGAGCATTGTTGCAGACCATGTGAACCCTTTCATGGCAACAGTATTCCCTGATGACATTGGCCTCTTTCGGCATGATAATGCACCCTGCCACAAAGCAAAAAATGTTTAGGAATGGTTTGAGAAACACAAAAAGATTCAATCCAATCGAACATCTGTGGGATGTGCTGGATAAACATGTCCAATCCATGGAGGCCCCACCTCGCAACTTATAGGACATAAAGGATCTGCTGCTATTAACTTGGTGCCAGACACCACAGTACACCTTCAGAGGTCTAGTGGAGTCCATGTCTCGACTGGTCAGGGCTGTTTTAGGGTCAAAAGGGGGACCAACACACTATTAGGCAAGTGGTCATAATGTTGTGGTTGATCGGTGTATAATGGATACAAGTAGAACTGAAGTGTTAAAGTGATATCATAAGCAAGAGATATTGATTCATTTTACACAGAAATGCCATTTGTTGTGGGGCTGCAGACGTTTCTTGCTTGGACATACTCCTGGGCATACCTAATCTCTTCACTGTTCTCAGAATCTCAGGCGGTGTCACCTCTGTGTCAGACAGGTCTTTATTTTGCCCTAAGGTTTTGGTTTCAGGGTTTCAATGAGATTACAGAGTATGGGAGGGAGATCTCAGGGTTGAACGATTAAATGTCTATAGCTAATCCATTTTAACCTATGGTAATCCACTTGTTTGCCAGGTATTAGGATAACGATCCTTCCTAAGTTAATGCATGATCCTTTTCCAGTCTGGGACATTGCTTAAGACCCCCCACTCAGAAGTCTGATGTGGAGTTTACGTCAGTGATAACCTCCCAATACACTGAAAAATAAGTTGGCTAACTTATTGAGGCATTAGCAATATACAATAGAATATTCTGTCACAGAGAGTATCCCAGTCATTAGAAGTGTTTGTCTGGAATTGTTAGGACTGTTACAAACTGGCAACAAGTTACCCTAATGGCAGGGCTCGTGATGACTGAAGTTTCACTACAGAGACTAACGGCATTGAGAGAGAGAGGTTAAATGTAGTGGGTGTACTTATTCAAGAGAAATACATTAAGAGATTGATTCCAGCTGAAGTCATGCCAGCTAATCTACTGTAGTTAGGTGTAGAGAAATACAGTTATGTCCTGTTGACTGCGTCTACTTTGGGGCTTTGTATTTGGATCCCCCCCGTTTATCATTCTGTATTTCTTTTTTCTTCTTTTTAACTTTCTGTGTCTGTCTCTTGCATTCACACAAAATATCTTGAAAAAAGTTGGCCCATGTTCTTTCGATGAACTGACTGATAGCTTTTTCATGCAGACTGATAGCCAGACAGGCATACAGGTTGGGTGTTTTTTATGCAGGCAGGGAGCAGAGGCACAGGACTCCAGGGACTACAGACCCAGTAACTGCTTTGGGAGCAGTGCAGGGGAGGAAGGGAAGGGAGTTGGCTGGCGGGTGGAGAGTCGGTGGCTGACAGTTCGGATCTCACCGCTGCCTGTCGTGGCAGGGGCCTGGGCACCTGTATTCCACATGGGGAGATCCGATGGGTCTCTTATCCCTGTCAACCCCCACGTGGGATCCACCTTTCATCCACGCATATCTTAAACAAAGTGCATGGCACCATTTGATATTAAAATGTCACATGCATGTATGTGGCGTCTGATTTAATTTGGTGACACCAAGGCCCAGTGTGGCAGAGAGGCTGAGATGACCCCCTCAAACACCACCACCACTTTCTCCATCCTCCACTCACCCACACACATCTCTCTGTTCCTGTGCTTCACACAGATCAGCTTATTACATCTATAATGCATATATTGTTTCACAAACTTGCGTATACTAGAAAAAAATCTAAGCCATATCCTTTATACGGAAAGAATGGAAGGTCTTTAACACCTCCAACACAGGTGTTCAAGGTTGTATGTGAGGTTTTGGAGAGTTTAAGGATATTTTGCTGAAGTTTTTGGGAGCTGGATGGATTGGACTCCAAGCCAATAATCAGTTTTTTGCCTGCTGGAGCAGAAATTTGAGGCTTTTTGGAACAGTGAATCATGCTAGAATAAGTTAGATAAAATTATATAGAAAGTAGGATACAACTTTACTAAGAGATATGAAGAAAGTAAGTGAGCATAAACCCGTACAGAGACGATGTCATAGAGTTAAGAGAGAACAGCACACATCAGAAAATGACAAAAGATGAGAGGAGAATGAAAGATCCGAACGAGGGTTCCTTGGCCCACAGAGATGGCCACCAGCAAGCAAATGGTTGAGGCCAGACAGTAGAGAGGAACTCAGATCGGCTTAGGTGGACGCAATCCCAGAAGGTAATCCTGGGGATGGGGGCCTGGAGCGGGGAGAAGATTGTTAGCTGGGGATAGACCTAATTAAAATGCGATTTGCACTACAAGGAGCTTATAAACCTGGGCCGCATTTTAAGTGGATCCCATAAAAGCATGACCAGCATTCGTCAGAGTGTCTTTTTTCCTTTCCTCTCTTACTCCTTTTCCAGCTGGGGATTTTCTGTGTGGGTGCTGAGATGATTGACAGATGGCAAAGAATGAAGCTGAGATTTGTCACTTAGAGCCTTACATCAGCAGAAACGGAGGCCTACACTAGCCACCGGAACAGAAACTGGAGTCGACATTTAGAGGTTACAGCCAACTTCTTTCCTGCTTACAGCCAGCAGTTTCATGCTTAGTATATATATTTTGTGTTTACATATTGAGACATTTAAGTCTATAGAATTGACTTGTTACACTGCCATTGCCCATAAGGCTTTGGCTTTCTCTGTAAATAAAAGAACATGACAGTAATGGTATTAGCAGCTAAGGGTTATGTTATTACCTGATTCTAAGAAAGGCGGTGTCAATTTAATCATGTTATTGGATTAGTATGATGCAACTTTATAATCCAGACTAGACAAGAAAGGTAATGACACAAAAAGGGAATCGAAGGTGTTGTTAGATGTTTCTAACCCCTATGACCTTTCACCTGCCTCGACCTATTGGCCTAACACATGGATGCATTTATTTAAACTCTGGCTTTAGAATCCCAGAAACCTGGTCCTATGAGTAATAAGAGAGGTCTTTTGGCTTGTCAAAAAAATGTCTATGTATTTGTGTGCTTGATTTTAGCCTTAACAACCAGTGTCAAAACTGGTGTATTTGTATGTGCGTGTGTATGCAAGCCTTTTGTCTATTCAAGGGTTGGTAAAACCAACAATTGTGATAACACTGTGGGAAATACAAAGGCCTTCTTCTCCACTCTCCAGTTCACCAAAGCTTGGGGCAGTTTTGGTTTCAGAGAAAAACTGTTCAGACAACATGCTCAAAGGGTGTTTAGTATATGTAATATAGGGTCAAGGTAACCATTCACCACGTAACATAGTGTTGTTTTATCCGTGAAAAGCAAACAATAGGATTTTTTAAACAATGGTTTGAATAAAATGTAGAACTTGTGGCATTCTGAAGCAAGTGCATTACTTTATTTATGATACTGATTGGCTAATTTCCTGTAACCAAATGTTTGCACTTTATTTGCAAACATTAGATAAAATCAAAGCATGTAGAACACTTTCAGGCCTACTAAAACATTTCAGCAAGGCATTGTATCTTTTTGTTAATTCTGTCTGCCTTGTTTACAAGCTGTCTGTCCAATAAGGGCCTGAATAATAGGCTAGTCTGAGGAAATTTCTAGGCAGAGACCATGGCATGTTTTAAAACATAGGATGTGACCGCTTTGGTTAACTTTATTAGCCTGAGCATTAAGTGGTAAAAAATGTGTACACACTCTGTGCCCTGTACTATCGTGCAAACTCTTTTCTCCCTCTCTTCCTCTTTCTTTCTATCTGGTTATTTGGTACATTGCTCTAGTAACTGTGTGTATAATCTGCTAGTCCGAGGAGTTTGCTAGGTTGAGACCATGTAAGGCATTTTTTTTAATGGCTTGACAGGGCAGCGAGCGTTCACACTTTATGAACACTTAATGTATTTTAATGTGTGGCTAAATCATGCCACTGTATAGGCATTATATTTGAAAAGTAAACAACTGTTATGGATTTACCATCCACTGGTAAATACATAGTTTTAGGCATTAATTTGCTACATATGCAAATCAAGTCATTATCTATTGCAATTATTGTTCTATCATTGGACATCTGTACTTTTTCCCAAAAATTGTGGCTTAGAATGTGGCTACTGGGGTGTTATGTCAGAATATTTAGTTGCAAAAAATATTCATTGGATGATTCATGATGTACAATTCTGGAAATATGAGTGATGTTTGCAAAGCCATTGCACTTAATAATTCCTAGGTTGAACTATGGTGAGGTCATAGGTTAGATTTATTGGGTACCCTAACACTAGTGGCTAGGAATAATGTTTTTATTTTATTTAAGAAAATATGAATTGTGGCACCGTAAAGGCAACTTGAAAAAAATTGAAAAAAATTAAATGTGTATTTGCTTGTGCAATTGTGCCCACTATGAACGTCTGTTAAGAAAAATGCACAAGGATGCTAAAACAATCTTGGAGATCTTTTGAGGATCCAATATGGGCCAACTCACTTTCCACCTAATCTCAAGCGCCTGTAAGTCTTGAGTCTCGTCTCCACGTCTGACTCCTTTCAATTTGTAGTAACAAACTTCTGTAGTCAGACAACAGATGCGTCTTACTGTGTCCTTTCAAAAGAGGATGGTTTGTGAACCCTGTGTGCAGATGGCCCTACCATATTTTGCCTGTAGGTAAATTTGACTTCATAGCACAAGATAGCAGGAGGTGACGAACCTGAAAATACGGCAGAAAAACTAGGATTTAATAGAAATACAGTAAAGACAGCACCTGGGTAAAACAGAAAATAAATTCTGTTTTACCCAGTTAATAGGCCAGTCTAGGCGTAGTCAATACTGTTTCAAGAATGATACAGTACAGCCTCCATGAAGACCTTCCCTCCTGCTCTTGGAGGAATAAACAGTATTTGTAAAGATTTTATGCAGTTTTAGTCAATTTAATTTGGATTCATTTAGGTATGGTCGAGCCAATGTGCAGATTAGGTAAAGCAGGTACAGTTTTTAATGTGCTTTTGTCTTCAGTCAAATCAGGGATCATCGGATCAATGCAATGACATTGATCTGTCCATTGTCAATATATGCTTAGTTTGATGGCTGCCATGATGACAGTATAATCCAATAAAAATAGGGAGATCACACGTTACGTCAGATGAAATAGACTGAATAGCGGAACGTTGAATCTGATCAGACCCATTAAATGCTAATGCTAAGCCGTCGCTGAGAATTAACAATGGCTTCTCAATTACTTTTTGTGGCATTTGGGTTGCTTTCAGCTGTTGATTACCTTCTCTCCTGTTTTGAAAGGAATTGCTGATGAATCAGTCAATCAAATGTAGTATTTATAAAGCCCTTTTTACATCAGCAGTTTTCACAAAGTGCTTTTGCAAAACACCCAGCCTGAAACCTCAATGTACAAGCGACAACAGTGTTGAAGCACAGTAGCTAGTAAAAACACCATAGGAAGGGCCAACATTTTGGAAGAAACCTAGGGAAGAAACAGGCTTGGATGGGTGACCTGTCCTCCTCTGGCTGTGCCGAGTGAACATTTTAAGAGTACAAGTTTGAATAATTAATTAATGCATTTGGGCTGTGTCCAGAGTGTATTCAACCTAATCCATGTCAGAAGCATGACCAGGTGGACCATATCCGGGGTGGCCCCGGACAAGGCCCAACAGGCTGGAAGTCAATCCACCCACATTGCCAAGCATCAACCAAAGGGACACCAACCAACCGCAACTACCCTAAAATGAGGGCCAAGTATGGCAAGCAGAGTTCATACCATTTGAACAATGGAGAGACACAAAAAAGCCGATGACTCTGCACCCAAATGGCATTGAGGGCATCCGAGTGGTGATGAGAGCCCACATGGGAAGACAGCAAGGGTGGACACAGGTTGGTTGTTTGATATGGGCATTTAGTACATGAGCACAGGTTGACTTGTCGATGCATCCAGCCATGCTGTCACAATCACGCTAGCAAAGCTTTGTGCTTTAAGTCTTTACTCCTTGAGAACTCTTTGGCACACACTGCAGCAGGGATTTTGGCCCACTCCTCCATACAGAACTTCTCCAGATCCTTCAGGTTTCGGCGCTGTCGCTGGGCAATACAGACTTCCCTCCAAAGATTTTCTATTGGGTTCAGGTTTGGAGACTGGCTAGGCCACTCCAGGACCATGAGATGCTTCTTACGGAGCCACTCCTTAGTTGCCCTGGCTGTGTGTTTCGGGTCATTGTTATGCTAGAAGACCCAGCCACAACCCATCTTCAATGCTCTTACTGAGGGTAGGAGGTTGTTGGTCTAGATCTCACGATACATGGCCCCATCCATCCTCCCCTCAATACGGTGCAGTTGTCCTGTCCCTATTGCAGAAAAGCATCCCCAAAGAATGATGTTTCCACTTCCATGCTTCACTGTTGAGATGGTGTTCTTGGGGAAAGGATGAGTGCACGGCGAGTGGAGTTTAGACCATAAAGCTCTATTTTTGTCTCATCAGACCACATGACCTTCTCCCATTCCTCCTCTGGATCACCCAGATGGTCATTGGCAAACTTCAAACGGGACTGGACATGCGCTGGCTCGAGCAGGGGGACCTTGCGTGCGCTGCAGGATCCATGACAGCGTAGTGTGTTGCTAATGTTTTTCTTTGAGACTGTGGTCCCAGCACTCTTCAGGTCATTGACCAGGTCCTGCCGTGTAGTTCTGGGCTGATCCCTCACCTTCCTCATGATCATTGATGCCCCACGAGATGAGATCTTGCATGGAGCCCCAGACCGAGGGAGTTTTCCAACAGTTGCTGCCTTCTAACCAAGCTGATTGCCTATAGTCCTGTAGCCCATTCCAGCCTGTGCAGGTCTACAATTTTATCCCTGATGTCCTTACACAGCTCTCTGGTCTTGGCTATTGTGGAGAGGTAGGAGTCTGTTTGATTGAATGTGTGGACAGGTGTCTTTAATACAGATAACAAGTTCAAACAGTTGCAGTTAATACAGGTAATGAGTAGAGAACAGGAGGGCTTAAAGAAAAAACTAACTGGTTGTTTTATCAGCTTATTAGCCAGTAATGGTCTTACTAGTATACTTACTACTTGAACCACCTTATTGTTCATGTCGCAAGTTTTTATTTTTCTTTCATTTGTGAATGACTTTGATACAATAACTATCAATTTAGGTCACGATAACTGACTTTTTTGTCAAGTGAAAAGATAAGAGAACTGTGGAAACCCCTACCATTTTACTGCCCAAGGGGTTTTGATCTACCCTACATTACAGCAAAAACTCATGCACGGATGCGTACTTAGAAAGTCCAGCAGAAATAGTCGAAATATAAACAGTTTTATTTTAGGCTTACTATAACGTAGATGCAGCAAATTTTCTATCCATACGGAAAACATTCAAATGCACAATTAGCATTGACTGGAAAGAGATTGGAATGCAGGTCCACGTCTCTAACCACTACGCTATTTAAGGGCCAGCCAGCCAGTCAGTCCGTCAGCCAGTCAGTCAGTGACATTCATTGTTCTTGGCTGGCTCCACTTACACAGTCCGGCAACAATAATGGGCCGAGATCAGACTTCAGGAACACCAATACATACAATACCTTTGATTTCTTTAGAGGACATGCCATCCACACATAAGAACTGATATCTTTCAGGTAAATAAGATTTAAACCAGGCTAGAACGTGCCAGCGTAATGTAGCCCAATATGGGTTTCCAGTCTCACTAAGAAAAGGGAGTGATCAATAGTGTCAAAGGCAGCATTACTATCAAGAATCAATAGAACTGATGTATAGCCTCTGCATTTGTTTCCTGTGCAACTTCAGTGCTATGATTGGTTCTGGCATTTGATTGTTGGGAAATAAATGTTTCTATGATTTTTTTGTAGAACGGGAGGTTTGATATTTGCCTATAATCGTTTAATATTTCTGGATCCAGATTACAGTTTTTTCAGAGGAGGCTTTTTTCTGCTATTTAAGTCTGTTTGGTACACATCTGGAGAATATGGAGCAATTAATTAAGTTCAACATTGGCTGAAATAGGACAGGAAGCATCTCCTTAATTAGTTTTGTTGGAATCGGTTCTTGTTGACTATTTTGTGGGTTTAGAATTCATTACTTATTTGCTGAACGTGTCAAGCGATGTAGTGCCAAAAAATCAAGTCTCCCCATTGAAACCTGGTCAGAGAGGTTTTGGCTATTTTCAGGAAAACTGGAATATTGAGTACTATACCGACAGCTCTTGAAAAAATCTATTGACCACTCTAATTTTGTCTTAAATCATCATCTCTACTGGTTTGGCAGACATTCCTTTCCAGTGTCTGTTAAATTCCAACACATTTTTCTTAATGAGATATTAAACCAAATCAAATTTCAAGAGGAAAGGCATAAAAGCCACTGCTGTAGTCATCACTGTTCTCTTGCAATAGGACCAGCTGGATGGCAAAAACAGTGCCAGTAGTACCTCAAAGGTAATTTGAATAAAATAATAGCTGTTCAGGATGACAAAAGAGTGGGGAAAAATGCTTTGAAGGAGGAAAAGTAGGGTTTGATTCTGGCTTTACTGGCAGAGTAAATTTTCAGTGTTGAGTTTAGATCCTTGATTAGATTGTTTGCAGATTTATTAACTTTGTTATCGATGAGCGAGTATGGAAGAATATCATGAATTCTATAGTCTGAAAATGTATATTACTGCTTTAAAAATCATTGGTGATCCGATATTCCTGGATTATGTGGGATATTTATTAGATCTACATTATCTATTTCTCGTGACAGGACTAAGTCTAAAGTAGGATTGGGGCAGTGCGTTAGACCTGAGACCGTTTGAACAAATTGAGTCAATTATGGCTTGAAATGCTTTTTCAAGAGGTCATTGAACATTTCCATATGAATATTGAAATTGCCCAAAATCTGAATAGTATCTGCCATTACTACAATGTAAGACAAGAATCCAGGAAACTCATTGATAAATTGGTAGTTGTTTACTGGGTGATTTTAGTTAGAATCTGTTTGTATTAAAAAACTCACTATCACATGTTTATATTTTCTCTACTCATTGGAGTCGCATGGTATAAAGTAACCTTTTATCAAGTCATGAGCAAATACAGTGCTTACATGCGCAAAGCACTGGCCTTTTTTACCTTTCAGTTTTCTAGCTGCCCAATTGAGTGGTTCTATAATTTTTTCATAATTTAAAATAACTGATTTAAATTTAAATGAATTTGGTGGCAGATTCGACATCTTATTGCCAAGTTTGTCAGACACCAGCATAACATTTGATACTAGTTTTGAAGCACTCTGACATATGATTTATGAGTGTCTGTTTGCAGAAAGGGAGAATTTTACAATTCTCACTATATCAGCATATAATGAATGTTAATTATTGCCAAGGGGTTCTTTTTATTTGTATGCCCATGACCCTTCAAGGGTCTGTGCATGACCCTGCTTCTATATATGATTGCTTGGCAATTCCGTATGCACACAGGTGTCCCTCTTCTTTGTACGCTGTAACATCTTGCTTTTTTGTGTGCAGCTCAGCAGTTCAACAAGCATCTTTTTCTAAACCCCCACTACCCTGGAGTGCTTCATGGAGTTTAGCTCCATAAAAACTTTGCTGCCAGCAAAGAGCTTAAGGTAGGGTCAGTCTGTCCCCTGAGGGAGGGATGGGAAGGCAGGGGGGCTTGAAGGGTTTGAGGATAGGCTTGCAGTGTTTGGATGGGGGTAAGGGGGGCAGAGGGGTCAGGGCTGGAGTCCTTTGTTTTTAAATCTCCTTACACAGCAGGGGAAAGGCTTAAGATAGATCACAGGTCGGTCACATAAAAGGCCAATAAAATCAGCTCATCCCTATGCCACCTGCTGTCCTGAACATATAGTCCGCTGTTGGACCCTTATCTCTGAGATCTTACTGCGCATTCACTGCCCCTCATGGAATCATTAGGATTGGCTTGAGTGGTTTGGATTTGAACAATGATGACTGTGGTCTCTGATATTGCTAAATGATTTATCTGAGGCTATTTGCTTTACATCGAAAACTATCAAGATAGGTGGGTGTGACAGGAAAGTCCGACCTACACAGTAGCCTTTTTCTTCTAGGACATAGACATGCATCTGTCAGAAAACTAATTTCTCCATATAGTATGAATGATGATTAAGTCTGTTAGCATTACCTGGTCATTATAGGGACACTCCAATTCAGGGAAGACACAATTTCATACAGTGGCTTCAGGAAGTATTCAGACACCTACAATTTCTCCACATTTTCTTTATTTACATGTAGTTATTTTCTGTATATCCTGTATCCATCTGTTAGATTGGATGGTAGAGTAGGTGAACTGCTACTTAAGTCTCCCCACAGATGTACCATAAGCTTTAAGCTTCAGGTACAGGCTCTGGCTGGGCCACCAAGGATATTCGAAGCCACTTCAGAATTGTCTTGGCTGTGTGCTCATGGTTGTTGTCAATCTTACCTCTGGTCTGAGGTCCTGTGCTCTTTGGATCAGTTTGTTTTCAAGGACTTGTCTGTATAGTGCTCTATTCATCTTTCCCTTAATCCTGACCAGTTTTCCCGTCCCTGCTTCTGAGAGGGCATCCCCATACAGCATGATTCTTCCACCACCATGCTTCACTGTAGGGATGTTATTAGCCAGGTGATGAACTGTACTGAGTTCACGCACACTAATATATGCATACCAAACATATCCCCAATCTGATTCTCATCTGCTTGTCCCCTGATGTAGCCCTAACCTCCCCTGGAGCGACTGGGGAGTTACTCTGTCACACATCCCCATTCCTTCATCCCCAGTTTCCGTGCCCAAGACTAGACCAATGTCAAACTTTCATTCATCATCAACCATACAAACTTTCATTATATCAATGACTTACATCCTCCACATGCTTTCCTACCTTGCTAATAATGTTTATCTTTCCTGCTGCTTTTTCATGTCTTTACACAACTCATGTCTCTCTCTTTTTTCTGTCTCGCACTAACACATGGTTAGTTGTGTGGGCGTGCAGACGGAAACAGATGTGTGCATGTGTATTTATAGCCTAGCATACTGCTAATTGGCCATTACGGATGGAGCATGTCTCGTTTAGCAGGCAGGGAAGAGCCTTCCAACATTATCTCTATGGACGAGATGAATCACCATGCATCCTAGCACAGCACAGCACCACCCACCTCACCATATGTATCCATCCTTCCCCTTATGTCCCTCTTGCACTCTCTGGCTCTTTTTTCTCTATCTTTCAGTCTCTTTTTCTCTATCTCTCTCCATCTCGCTCTCTATCTCTCTCCCTCTGTTGCAAGGGTCCGTTGGGTTAGCACTCAGTCATGCGGATGTAGGTCTCCTCTGTAGTATAGGGACATGGTGACAGAACTTGGCATCATTCATGCTATCAGTCAATGGCCCGTAGGTCATTTCGGCACTGTAGGGGGTGCAGGGTAATGCCGGGACAGCGACTATTGGCTGTTCCATGCATAACCTCAGTGACCTTAATGAATGTGCGGTAGGTACACTGAAGCATAGTGCAGCTGGATAATCGTGTGTCTTGTCACTATGGGCAACATGCAGACCAGTCAAATGTGTTGCAGATAAGTCGATGGGTTGGAGGGCCATATGTAGGGATCATGCTTCCTTCTAGTCCAAAGATCAAATCCCAATGCCCCAGTGCATTAACAGGAAATTACAATCTTTCAGATGGGACAATAAACAGGTGTTCTGAATATTTGGTGTCACAAAACATCAAAAGACACATTGTAAGAGTAAGGGAGTTTCAAATATGTTTCAGATATGGCCCTAATATCATCATGGCCACCTAATCATACTCACCTTCCGACTGGCTAATTATTCCCCCAATCACCTTGTAATGTGTGCATGGTGCCCCAGTCTTCATAGATGGTACTGAGGTGGAGCATGTGTTCAGCTTCAAATTCCTGGATGTCCACATCTATGAGGACCTGTCGTGGATCCTCAAAACCACAACCCAGGTCAAAAAGGCACAGCAGCACATGTACTTTTTGAGGAGGGTAAAGAAAGTCCATCTGTCCACCAAGATCCTTGTGAACCTTTAGCGTATTTTGACAAACTGCACCACAGTGTGGTTTAACAGAAGCTCCATAGCAGACCGGAAGGCCCTGCAATGGGTGGTGAAAACAGCCCAGCACTTCACTGGTACACAGCTTCCTGCCATCGCAGACCTCCAGCAAAAAGCAGTGTCTGCGCCGGGCACGTGGGATCATTAGGGACCCTTCACAGCCATGCCGCAGTTTGCCCTCCTTCCATCAGGCAGGCGGTGCAGGCCTCTTCGGTCCAGCAGGCTCAGGAACAGAATCTTCCCATCTACTGTAACCCTGCTGAAATCTGTGACCCATCACTTACCACACCCCCTGCCACTCTGGGTTCTTGTTGAACTCCTCTCTTGTACTACTCTGACACTGCTATGCTATGCCTAATAATGGACGTTTTCAGTTGTTAAAGGTACGTGTCTACCACAGGAACATCACCGCTGCTATCCCTACATTTCAGTTGTACATACACCTTGTACATTCAGTTTGCCTGTTTACACATTTAGAACTGCCACTGTGCCTGCATTTTTACAGTTGTTACCCACGTATGTCTACCTTGGGACTTCATTGCTGCTATCTCTACATCTCGGGTGCACATGCTACCTTCATACATCACTCCTTCATTTGCCTTGTTTGCACATCTTGAATGCCATTTTGTAATTGCCATGTGTACCCAAACAACTTGTATCCCAGTTATAACATACACTACGCATAATACTTAGAAAATTGATGCTCTCCTCTATTTGCCTTCTATTTCCACTTCTGGTTAGATGCTAACTGCATTTGTACTGTACTTGTTCAATGACAATAAAGTTGAGTCTAATCTAATTCCCCAGGACAAAAATGTGAATGTCTTCTTAGTCAGCTTGGTAAAACAAGGGTTACGTCTGGTTGTGCTTTAGCTATAACACGTCCATTTACTTTGAAGGGACCAAGGAAGAGTTGAGGAGGAAGTGGAGACACAGGAAGTGTTTGCACAGTTGTGAACAGGAAGGCCTTCACAATAATGTGGAGGATATGTAGTTCACAGAGCAAATTGGGCCATATGTCAACCCGAAAAGTATCCTTTGATTTGTCCTTCATCCTGTAACCCTTCTGTGTGTGGATCTGAAGGAACTGGATATGTGTAAACAAAAGGCTGTGAGCTCAAGTAAGCCTCACAGAAGGCACTGCTTATACTTACCTTCCACGTTTACAATGGAAAAGGAGAGGGGGCTGGGGAGTAGATCTCTGGTATAATATCTCTGGCTGACCTCATTCGCACATATACGTCCGACTATGATTTTGCCCTGAGATGTGCTTTGCTGTGTCTAGCTACCTGCAGGCCTCCACTGCCATGCCAAGCCCTCTCTTGCTGGACTCTGTTTCCATGACCTACACAACCACACAGAGACAAGCTGACATCAATGTGGACAGAGAGAAAGACAGAGACAGTTAGTGCAGACAAGCAGGCATTCAGGGGGGGCAGAAAGTTATGCATTCAGGGAGGCAGACAGATATGAGCAGACAGTGGGTGGAATGTTATCTTCCAGAGAATTACTTAACATGGTTCTTATGGCGAAAGTAAGATTGTGGCCGTCTGAGCTGACCCCTGAACCACAGCCACTGACAAAAAAATACCCAAACCTGCCTTAATCATAATAAAAGTCTGTGGCGTATCATGCAATGATAGACAGTTGAGGGGGAAGAACACATTGTGTATACGTTCACATGAACGTGGGGGGGGGGGACCAGCAAAGGAAAATTGGTTCAAGTCCAATCACCGAATAATAATTTTTACCAGGAAGTTGGTGACCCAGCATAGTCGATGTGCAGAAGCATGACTGAGTATGGAGAATCTGGGCTGAGTGAGGTGAGGAATGGGTCAAAAGGAAATTGTATGTTTCTTTCTATTGGCCAACACTCTCAAATGCAAATGTAAATGGAGGGAAGTGCTGATAATCCTAAACATACTGGAAGCCTTAAGGTTAAAGGTGAAGTCATTGAAACAAAAATATTTTTGTGGTTCAAACTCATTAGCATTGGGGTCTGACTTGGTGGTGTTTACCCCCGGCCATCATTCCTGACCATAACTCCAAAGTTTACTTCATTTAAAGCTCATTGCCTCTAGAGATGGTGCTCACTGTCAAAACGTGCACAGTAAATACAAGCGTAGGAATTTCACGACGGCCATGGCCGAATTTCACAAGATCCCGCATTCGGCTCCTGTAACAGTCAAAACACATTATGCCTAGGATTTGTTAAGGACAGACAAAGACTTTGCTGGCTACAACGTTCAGTAGTTAGGTTACAGGAAGCCTAAAATAAAACAGTTCTGGTGGATATTAGGATTTCTTTCACAATTTTTTGGTCTCGTCACTTGACAAAAAAGTCAGTTATCGTCACCTGTATTGATACTTATTGCATCAACGTCATTCACGAATGGCTAATAAGCTGCTGAAACGGCCAGTGGTAAAAGCCATACAGTTCATAGATGCTATTTGTGGTGAAGGTAAACGTAATATGAAATGTTAGTCAGTTAACACAATGCTTAATGTTATTTAGCGACATATTCAAAGTCAATGGGATGTTAATGCGTGCCAAAACTCACAGGAAGCATATTGCTCTGTGGCGTATTGGTTAAAGACACAACCTTTTGCGTGGGATACCCGGGTTCTAGTCCAGGGAGTGTATTATCAAGCATCACTTTTATTGCAGGCCGGCTGAACTAGGCTTGCCTAGTTTATTTATATATCTACAGTTGCTTAATCATCGCTGTTAGTGAAACAATGGAAGTGGTGGTGCATGCACAACCCTTTTAGGTTCTTTAAACAAATGGAAATCCAAATTGCATTGCACTCAATATACAGTACCTTATGTTACACATGAAGAATGCTGGAGTTTTTTATAGTACCACAGTTGTATTGGATTTATAGAGCATTTTGAAATAATACACAACGAGCTTACGTAAATTCACATTTGTACATTTGAAATGGAAAGTAAAAATGTATTAGGTACAGTGGGGAGAACAGGTATTTGATACACAGCTGATTTTGTAGGTTTTCCTACTTACAAAGCATGTAGAGGTCTGTAATGTAATAGGTCTGTAATAGGTACACTTCAACTGTGAGAGACGGAATCTAAAACAAAAATCCAGAAAATCACATTGTATGATTTTTAAATAATTTATTTGCATTTTTTTGCATGACATAAGTATTTGATCACCTACCAACCAGTAAGAATTCTGGCTCTCACAGACATGTTACTTTTTCTTTAAGAAGCCCTCCTGTTCTCCACTCAATACATGTATTAACTGCAACTGTTTGAACTGTTTGTCCACACACTCAATCAAACAGAATTCAACCTCTCCACAATGGCCAAGACCAGAGAGCTGTGTAAGGACATCAGGGATAAAATTGTAGACATGCTCAAGGCTGGGATGGGTTACAGGATGTTAGAATAATGTTTATTCCAAATAGTAGTGGTCAAACCCTTAATCACAACTTTTATGCATTTTCTTTTGGTTGCGTTTTCTGTGGTTCTGTTTTGGGATGACTTTAGGTCTCTACCCTCACTCCAGATGGTTTCAAAACCATACATTAAAACGTTAAAGCTACTCAGAGTAAAATATATTTAGCTTTCACTTAATGTTTGATTATTCCAAAACTGAACATGCTTGTGTTGGTGAAATTACCACAGATGAGACCAGTCTGAACACTCAAATTTAACCCTTAGTAATAGGCCACTCTGATGTAATGGGAAAAGTTGGTAGAGGCCATCCCAGGGGGTTTGCCCCTCTTCCCGGGGCTCAGGACTTTACACACTGCTGGTAGGCCATAAAGACCAAATGTTTTGTTTAAAGTATATGAAACTTAAATTAACACACATAAAAAATCTGACATGGTCTTCAGACTATACTTTCAATTTAGCCGAAATCATTCGTTAACTGAAGATTTAGATTTATCCAACTCATCTAATATTTTTAGCTGTTTGTAAAAAACGTGCTTATTATCTACACAGCAATTCAACATTATGATGGATATTAAGAATACTCTTAAGAATGGTCATGTAGACAATACGACGTCATCAAAATCAAGGTACAATAAGTAATCCAAAGGGCACTCAATGTAGACCTTGAACACTGGTAACATTTACACCATATTTGTTGATTAGTATATTTTCCATCTTAGAGTTTAAACTCCATTAACGAGTATCAGGTGTCTGTTATAAAAAACACAAGTATTATCCCAGTTATTGTTGGTAAATACAAATAAGAGAAACTATATTATTTACCCAGACTCAATTCAGCATTTATAATACAACATCAACTTTTATTGTGTGGAGTAAATTCGCTTTAGCTGTATTACCCTTTTTTAAACTATAACTATATTGGATAAGAAAATCAGTCCTCAAGGGGTACAGCGTGTCTCCTTAAAGTTAGACTATCACCTTGTGGATTCTTCATTCTACCACTTATACAACATATAAGAAGAGAGAAAACACAATACTTTAACCTTTTAAACCATGACACTATTTTATCAGATTAGAAAATCATTGTACCAATTTCTAATTCGTCACTAGGTTTCAGATGTACTTATGTGTGCTAGCGAAATATAGATGGTTGCCATGCGGTGGGCCTGTTAAAGCCTATCCACAATGTCGTTAGACCATTGAGGCCTAACTATTTGAAACATTATCATCGACGCAATAAATACGTTTGTCTCCAAATTACATAGTGAACATGACAAAGCACAACAAAACAGGTTATTTCTTGAATACCCATGAAAATGTGTTGAAGCATGACAGAACAAAACAGGCTATTTCAAATGCCTATTAAAACATGCTATATATACCATCACATTTCTTTTCAAAATACATGTTATATATAATTAAATAAGCTTGGCTATTACTGATAAATTCCGTCTTCATTCAATGGTTAGGTACGACACATTTTAGGAATTAAACATTGAAGAATTCAATTAATCAATGATTATGAAATCTCACATTAGTTCCTAGTATCGTCCATAATTCCAGGATCCCATAAGAGACTTCATCTTGAGACTACTGTCGGTTGGCCTGGTGGTGAGTCAGAATGAACTTTCGTCCATTCGACTTTTCTCCTTTGTCTCCTTTCCCGCCTTACGACTGTTGTCCTTTCTTGGCCATCTTAACTTTCTTTTGTCTTTTCTCTTAGTATGTACCACACTCTCCATCTGTCCATATACAACATCCTCAGAATCCATCTCGTTTAACTGGAAAACATAATTTTTCTTTGATGAAAAATGATCTTTTCGATTCCAGGCATCGTTGTTAATTATCCTTTTCGTTCTTGATGGTGTCCTATTCGTGCCATGATTTTTAAAAATGAACGCATCGTGCACGTCAGAGGCTGCAGTCCTCTTGTATGTGTACAACTGGATGGCAATTATATTTTAAGTCACTGTATAATGGTCGAAATTTACAATATTAAAAGGAAAATACAGTGTCAAATACAGCACTGAAAACACAACGGTCAACGTCCTACGAAATGAGACGGACTATCTGCACCCACAGACAGTTTCCACACGATAAACACCGCAGCCTATTGTCATCGGGTCATCGGGTCTACTAATTAACGCTTATGCAATCTTGACAGTTCGTTATATGGCGTAGTTTCACGACTCACTCTTCAGTTGTTTTTAGCAACCAGTAACCAGGAAAAATAACTTATTTCTCGCGATTGCAAATCGAGCCCCTTAGCTCTCAAATTTAAGTTTAGTAGAATTGTTCCTATGTGTCCATCTGGGTCACGGCACCATCCTGTTAGAAATCAGCCGCTTCGTATAGTGGATGTTATAGTAATTTGCGTACCCGGTTGTCAAGGGAGAGAGTAGATAATTTGTTTATTGCAGCATTAGATAGTCTTGTTCATGAGGTTAAGAACCTGGTCTTCCTTACACAACCTCAATCTCACCTTACTGTAATGTTGGTTACAAGCTGATATAAACATTGAGGGGTGTGTTTACCTAGCAAAGCCAAGGCAGTAACCCCCATGCTAAATGGTTAATGTAAATCCTACAGAGAAGATCAAACAGAAACGTCTCTGTTATTCTCATTATCTAGGCACATTCACTACCAATGAAACGTACATTTATATTGTAGTTGTAAATACTTAGATCCCACAAGGACAATAGGAAAGCAGCTTGGTGAGAAGGCAACAACTGTTGGCGCAATTATTAGAAATTGGAAGAAGTTCAAGATGACGGTCAATCTCCCTCGGTCTGGGTATCCATGCAAGATCTCACCTTGTGGGGCATCAATGATCATGAGGAGGTGAGGGATCAGCCCAGAACTACACGGCAGGACCTGGTCAATGACGTGAAGAGAGCTGGGACCACAGTCTCAAAGAAAACCATTAGTAACACACTACGCCATCATGGATTAAAATCCTGTAGTGCCTGCAAGATCCCCCTGCTCAAACCAGCGCATGTCCAAGCCAGTCTGAAGTTTGCCAATGACCATCTGGATGATCCAGAGGAGGAATGGGATAATTTAATGTGGTCTGATGAGACAAAAATAGAGCTTTTTGGTCTAAACTCCACTTGCCATGTGTGGAGGAAGGAGAAGGATGAGTACAACCCCAAGAACACCATCCCAACCATGAAGCATGGAGGTGGAAACATCATTCTTTGGGGATGCTTTTCTGCAAAGGGGACAGGACGACTGCACCGTATTGACAGGAGGATGGATGGGGCCATGTATCGTCAGAAGATGGGCCATGGCTGGGTCTTTCAGCATGACAACGACCCGAAACACACAGCCAGGGTAAGTAAGGAGTGGCTCCGTAAGAAGCATCTCAAGGTCCTGGAGTGGCCTAGCCAGTCTCCAGACCTGAACCCTATAGAAAATCTTTGGAGGGAGCTGAAAGTCTGAATTGCCCAGCGACAGCCCCGAAACCTGAAGGATATGGAAAAGGTCTGTATGGAGGAGTGGGCCAAAATCCCTGCTGCAGTGTCTGCAAACCTGGTCAAGAACTACAGGACACATATGATCTCTGTAATTTCAAACAACGGTTTCTTTACCAAATATTTAGTTCTGCTATTCTGATGTATCAAATAATTATCTCATGCAATAAAATGCTATTTAATTATTTAAAAATCATACAATGTGATCAAATGAGTTTTCTCAGAAGGGTGGCTGGCGTCCAGTCCGCACACTGCCTCAACCAAATCAGTGACCGTCACACTGCTGGCTTTTCCAAAACAGTGTAAGCAGTGGATTCAAAGACAAGGTCACACTAAGCTATTGATGTTATTGTTTGGATTAATTGCTTGACACGATGGCCCAAGTTTGGGATCGGGACATGTAATTGACGGTGTGCATCAGTTTGTTCTTGGACAATGTATTGTACATGATAACAAAAATTCAATTACTCTTTTCCAAATGTCAGGTTGTGTGCTCTCAATTTTTTCAGTTTTTTTGTGGCTAACACAAGTAATACGCAACAAGAAACTTGCTCCCTAGTACACAGATAAAACTAGAGCACTCAACCAAGTTGGAAGTATTCAGACTATCCTGGATAGACAGCACACTAAAATACTGAAAAAGCACTTGCATCTGCTCGATCAGCATATTTCTCCAACCTGATTGAGGTGAACTAAAAGATTTTGGGGATACAGGTACAAAGTTAACTGAAAATCAACGCTTAACAAGTGAAGTGGGTCTACACTTTAGCTGTAATGAATACATGAACTTCTTTGATGAAAAGATCATCACCATTAGAAAACCAATACCTGACTTTAATTATAATTATTGTCCCTTAGTTCTCTCAGTTCCCTCAGTTGTCCTGAACCTCCCTGACCAGGTGTCAATGGGGACACTGGATATTTTTGATCCCGTATCGGCCACACATTCACTAAATTTGTTATGAGTTCTAAATCTACAAATTGTAAAACCCGATTCCAACTAAATTACTCAAGGAGCTATTTTCGGTGCTAGGTCAGCCAATCTTAAATAAATAATAAATTGCTCCCTTTCCTCCGTATATGTACCAAACTCACAAAAAATTGCGTAAATTAAGCCTCTTTAAAAAAAATCGAATCTGGATCCAGACATTTTAAACAAATATAGGTCAATATCGAACCTCCCATTCCTCTCACAAATCTTTGAAAAATGTATTTCCCCAACAACTTAATGCCTTCCAGAAGACAAATAACATCTATGAAATGCTCCAGTCCGGTTTCAGACCCAATCATAGTACTGAGACTGCACTCGTGAAAGGTAACTAATGACCTAATGGCCTCAGACTAAGGTTCCACATCCGTCCTGTTGATCTTAGTGCTGCTTTTGTCACTTTTGATCACTCCCTTTCCTTAGAGAGACTGGAAACCCATATTGGGCTACGTGGGAATGTTCTAGCCTGGTTTAAATAAAAAAAATCTGAAAGATATCAGTTCGTATTGTGATGGAAATTACACCGATAGACATTCTTAAAGGAGTAAGACAGAGACAAAATTATCTTGGCACAATTAACCGTTTTTTTGCAAATAGGGAGACGTGTCAAATGCTTACAGAATAATCATTCGAGGAGCCTCTAAAGGAAATTACATGAATAGCTTGTATTTATTATAGTTAAAAGGGGTGTGGCAAGATGCTACCCATCAATCTTAGTTTGCACAAGTGGGAGGGTTATCCCCCCACCTTATCCTTCCTGCCTAAACTGTTGTGTTTACCTAAAGGGACAACTGCCCCTACCTTCCCCCAACAATAACGTTCCTAAGGAACAAAGGACAGATACCCTTAATGGTTTAGCCAGTTGAGCAGATGGACAGAGAACCTAATGATTCTCTGATATAATACAGAATACATCCAATGACCAGAGTTACATACTAAGTAATAGATAAGCAAACAAGTCTCCAATGTACATTAATTTAGAAATTGCAGTATGTGTGGATGGTATATCCTCTGACAAATCAAAAGTATGTTTTGGTGTTCCTCAATGCTCGGTTCTGGCCCGATTGTTCTCACTATATATGCTGCCTTTTGGCGATGTAATCCGGGAATCACAATGTCAATTTTGATACATATTTCGATGAAGCATGAAGAAACCCCAACATTAGCTACTTTGGAAGCATGTGTTTCAGATATTAGCAAGTGGATGACAGAGAACTTCTTGCATTTAAACTCAAGAAAATCAGAAATGCTAATTTTAGGAACCAAGAAACAAAGAGTTTTATTGGCAGAGCTCACTGTGAACCTCAACGGCTGCATGGTCGTATTCCAAAAAAGCTAAAAAATCTTGGCATTACCCTCGACCCTGACATCTCTTTTGATTAACATATAAAATATATCTCAAGAGTTGCTTATTTTCATCTTTGAAACATTGCAAAATCTGATGCAGAAAAATAAATGCATGTTTTTGTTACCTCAAGATTATATTACTGCAATGATTTTTTTTCCAGTTACTCTGATAAATCAATAAATTAACTTCAATTACTGCTGCACACGGTTGCTAGAATCCTAACTAGAACAAAATGTTTCAACATATTACTCCAGTACTAGCCTATTCACACTGGCTGCCTGTTAGGGTTTGGGCTGATTTTAAGTTTTTATTGTTAACCTGTAGATCAATACATGGATTTGCTCCTACTTATATCTCTGAAATGATTCAGCCATACATACCTGCACATAACCTTAGATCACAAGATGCAGGCCTTTTAACTGTACTTCAAATTTCTAAACAAACAGCCGGAGGCAGGGCCTTCTCTCATAGAGCTCCACTACTTTGGAATGATTTGCCAATTAAAATGCGGACCTACAAGCGTCTACTAAAGACTAATTTCTTCAGCCTGGTCTATGATTAAGTGTAGTCTGGCCCAGGGGCGTGAAGGTGACCAGAAAGACCGGATACTGTCCACCCTTGCTGTCTTGCCAGGTGGGCTCTAATCGCCACTGGGATGCCCTCCCTCCAGTGCCATTCGGGGCAGAGTCACTGGCTTGTCTCTCTGTTGCACACTGGTGTAATTGGGCTGTACTCTGCAGACAATACTCTGCCTTAATTCAGGATGATTGCGGTTGGTGGGTGTCCCTTTGTTTGGATTGATTTCCTGCCTGTTGGGCTCTGTCCGGGGCCTCCCCCTGGATAGGGCCACAGTGTCACTGGACCCCCTGTCTCAGCCCCAAGGTCTTACGCTGTTATATAATTGTGCTGGGGAAGTAGGGTCAACACTTCCCCTGACATGAGGTAGTGACCCACACCTGCGGCGTACCAGGCTTGAATTGTTGCAGTCCCAGTCCAATGTCCTCCTGGTTGTGTTGCAGATCAAGACGATACCTGATGATTCCAGCTGCCTCTCTACTGACCCCCCCCGCCTGTCCCTGTCCATCTGGTCATGACTCCAGTCTGGACTAGGTTTAAATAGACTCTTGGCTTAGCCCAGATGCATCAAACTTTTACATTTTGCACTCTTAATATGTTAACCCGGCACAACCAGAAGAGGACTTGGTCACCCCTCGGAGCCTGGTTCCTCTCTAGGTTTATTCCTATATTTCGGTTTCTTAGGGAGTTTTTCCTAGCCACTGAAGTTCATCGCTACTGTTGTTTGCTCCCTGGGGTTTAAGGCCGGGTGTTTTGTGAAAGCACTTTGTGACAACTGCTGATGTAACAAGGTCTTTATAAAATACATTTGATTGATCGATTGATAGAATAGAGGGAAAGGAAGGTTTGGGCGGAGAATATTTCCCTGTTTTGTGCTCTCACCTCAGAGTAATAATAACAAAGGGAGCTCCCACCAGCTGCCATCAGACATTCACTGCACTGAATGTCTTCCCCCGGCCCCATTGTGCACACAATATGCCTCACTCACGCGAAGATCCCTGACTGACAGAGCACAGAGAGAGAGAGAGAGAGAGAAATAAACTGTGTAAAGGTAGAGGGTCAAAATAGATGGACAGAAAACATACAAAAAAAACTCAGGAAAAGCAGAGGCACACTGCGGAAAGAGGCATGGAGAATAAGAGACAGCATTTGGGAAAGAAATAAGAGATGTGTTTGGGGTACTAATTGAAATAAGTGTTTTCTTTCCTTTTTCTATACAGAACTTTAATATTGTAGTCACCTACTCTGCTTTTTAGCGCTCTAGTCAAGTTGCATGTACATTTGCTAAGCTGCCTCATCTACAAAGCAAAACATTTTTTATTTAGAATGTCTGACATGGATATCATACATTTAAAGGGCTATATCTGGATTTGCTTCTGTAACCCAATATTCCACTATTATAAACCATACAAGTTACAGGGGATACATAGATATGGCAAGAAATGTGCTTAGTTATAATTTTTAGGACTGTCAGGGAAGCTATGGCCAGTATATGTTTAAATTCAAAATCTCTTCCTTTACAGCTTATAGTTAGTTGTAGTGCTACATGTGTCTACTGTCACTCCACAGTATAATACTTGGGTTCCCCTTTAGTCTTAAAAGATTACTGGAAAATTGACCTCAAGCTACCAGTATATTGAAACATACATTAGCTACTAACTAGAGTAATTTTGACCCGAAGGTGAAACTCAACAATCATAGCAAAAAATAAATGTATGTATAGCCAAACATCCTTAGTGTAATCCGTATTTATACAGGACTATGTTTTCCAAACATTAAATTATATTATTGGTCTTTTAGCTTGTCTTCTTACCACAGCAGAATTATTCCTCTTCTGTGTTTGCCACACCCCTGGAGAACAAATGTCATATATATTTCCATCAAATGATGTAAGCTTCAGTTTGGCATTATTTATTATCGCAAAACAATAGACCAACTTGTTTTTCACAGTGGAGGTGTATGGAAAGTTGAAAAAGTTGAAAAGGAAAGTTTTGAGAGAGTCACTCAAAACTTTCCTTTTCAACTTTTTTTTAAAGGAAATAAAAAGGTGCAGTGGTCTCTTATTCGTTGCCGGACCACGTAAGCAAAGTCAGCTAAGAAGTGCGAATGTCTCTTTGAGTGAGTGACTGACTGAGTACCACTTTAGCAAACTAGGTCCCGTGTTCGGGTCTCATCACTGGCAAAGCAAAGTACGCATTATGTAATATTCTGTATAGACGAAAACATTTTCTGGCTTAAACCTTCCATATCTACATTATGGTAAGTGTGAAATAAAGCAGTTTACGGTTATATTGCAACTGTTTCTGGTGGATTTTAAAAGTACACAAATTTGTTTGTCTATCCTTACCCAAATTGCTTGCACGGGGGGTGCAAGCAATTTCGGTAAGGATAGACAAACTAATTTGCTGGTTACAACATAACAGTAGTGACATAGTTAGCCTTAACTAAAACTAAACGGTTATATTGCGACTTTTCTGGCATTGAAAAGTTCATCTTCAGTCTCGCTAGCAATTTCTCAAGTCTTATGAATATTCCTAGGAAGATAATAGATACTGGTAAGCCTGTTACTGGCTAAAAAGCTGGTAATAGGCTTACCAGTGGCAAAAGCCATGCAGTTCAACGGCCAGTGGCAAAAGCCATATAGTTCACAGACTCTATGATGGAGGTACATTTAATAAGAAAGGTTAGTCAGTTTAACACAATGCTCAATGTTGTCAAGCAACTGCTGAAATGTGTAATGCCGTTGCGTAGTGGGTAAAGACAGCGCCTCTCATGTGGAAGACCTACGTTCGGATCTAATAAGAGCAACGACATTAATAGATTTTATATGTGGGCCGCAATACAACAACGTTATACAGTATTGCGAAATTGGTACATTCCACCATTCTCTCGTCTTTTCACTGGTTGAAAAAGTTAGTAATCGTCACCTTTATTTATAGTTATTGTATCAATGCGGTTTGTGAATGAAAGAAAAAAGTACATTGTTAGGCCATGAAATAAAAAAATATGTTCTTATGCCATGAAATGAAATAGCTTTGACTGACTTGCTAGCAATTGCTCAATTCATGACTATTCCAGTAAATTAGTTGATACTGGTAAAGCCTATTGCTGTAGAAGCAGACATTGGCAAATGAGGATTTGTTCAGGGTAGACACAAAAAGCTATACGGTGTGATGGAAATTTCATCGATAGACACTCAAAGCAAGCAAGCAAGCAAGTTTATTTATATAGCACAATTCATACATAGAAGCAATTCAATGTGCTTTACAGTGAAAATAGAAATAATGCAATAAAATCAAAAACAGTTTACACAGAGGTTATTCCTCTGATAGCACCAGAACTTTCATTACAATTGGTAAAATATAGCAGGTTATACACAATAAATTAAGAAGAGAAATATAAAAACAGCATAAATAATAAAACATAGGATAATAGAATTGAGATAAAATATAAATCAGGAAGCTAGAAGAACTATAACACTGAATAATAAAATAGACGTTATAGATATAGAATATAAAACAAATTAGCTAGAAAAAACTGTAATACTAAACAGTTAACTGTTATAAAAACAGGCTCACAGTGGGGTTGCGTTTAAGAGCTTAGTCATAGGCACGTGCAAAGAGTAGTGTTTTTAGCCTGGACTTAAAAATGGACACATTTGGTGAACGTCTAACATCTTCTGGTAGTTTATTCCAGTTGTGTACAGCATAACTGCTAAACGCAGCTTCTCCATGTTTAGTTTGGACTCTGGGCTCTACCAGCTGACCTGAGTTCATGGATCTTAGAGCCCTGCTCGGTTTATATTCTTCAAACATATCAGAAATGTATTTGGGTCCTAAACCATTCAGAGATTTATAAACTAAAAGCACCACT
>JACXGJ010000780.1:0-106469 GCA_016801105.1 Esox niger | reverse complement strand
CCCTCCCCCTCTGGCCGTCAGTCTGTCCCTCCCCCTCTGGCCGTCAGTCTGTCCCTCCCCCTCTGGCCGTCAGTCTGTCCCTCCCCCTCTGGCCGTCAGTCTGTCCCTCCCCCTCTGGCCGTCAGTCAGTCCCAGCCCACCGTCAGTCCCTCTCTAACCCTAACCCCCCGTCTGTCTCTGAAATATTCAGGATCTGGTCCTATGGTTACCAGTTTGGACAGAGGACAGGGACGCGGTGATATCAGGCTTCACCCTAGATTCACCAGTTTCAGGAGGCTTACTGTGTGTGCGCGTGTGTGTGTGTGTGTGTACGTGTGCATACGTGTGGGTACGTGTTGCACTCGTGTGTGTAAACTCCCACTCTACACTGCCCCAGTTACCTTATTTACCTGATTTATTGGGGTCTACGCCAATAATGAAAGGGCAGCGTACAACACCACACCAGAGAGCCGGGGTCCAGCACACTTCTGATGACCTAGTTTCTCTGTGTTGTGCCTACACAAGCTGTCTATTGAAAGAAGAATTAGACCTGAAGGCTAGGCATGTAACAAGTATTTCATAATTATCTAAGCACGATTTTTTGACGTGCTCTTGGTTTCTTTGTTGAACCACGGTTTAAGTGTTTTTTAAAGATGGGTCGAAGCATGGTCACACTTTTTTTTGCATCCATCAAACAGGTTTCTAATGCCAACGTGCCCCCTGTAGCATGAAAGAACAGTGAAACATGTTATTTTTTATTAGCCTGAAAGAGACACTTATATTGTTCATTGCAACTATTTCTGAGACAACTAACTGCACAGCAACATTTGGAATTGTTACAGCTCTACTTAAGGTGGAACACCCCATTCATATGTTAAAACACCTCCAAAAACACATTTCTTCACATCTGATCTCATCGTCCCCCAAAGTGACCTCACCCCATCTCTGACATCACCACAAATCACTCGTGTTCTGTTTCCTATAACGTTTTTGTATGAAATTTTGACTGTTGGTTATTTGACTGTTACTTAAGGATTAATGTGAGAGTCCCAAGTGGTGGTCAGGATGCAGAACACTGATGGTTTTATTTCTATAGTTATAAACCAGGAACCAGTTTAAGAACTGGGGACACCAGGAAAATGCTATTAACTTCCAGAATAGAAAACAAAAAAAATTCTCCCACTCCTCAGTCTTACAGTTGAGAACAACTTTTTAACCTTTTTTGCTTTAGGTATTTTTACACCACTGACTCTAAGAGATGCCAAACCAAATTCTGCAAGGCTAGCCTGCTCATAATATTTGAGCCAACAAAGTTTGGTTCGGTGCAGCGCAAAAGTATGAAAGGTTTGTGCCCTGGAGTGCCGTGCCAACAGCCTTAATATCATAATAATCACCAGGGAAATGATCAGCAAACTGGCCCAAAAACTGACACTAACTATTCACTCACATAACAAATGGTTTCCACAAGTTTCTGACCCTGGGTGAAAAGGCATTGTCGCCAAAATCCCCAAATATCTCTAGGGTAAAAATAAAAGCACCTGCACCTGTTGGTTCTTCAGAAAGCTAACTCTCCAATGTGTGGGCACACATACTAGTTCACAGCGAGGAGTCTCAGCGGGAACCAGCCCTCCCAATAATCATCTGTCTTTCCACGCTATACTGTCTTTTTAACAATATTAAAAAAAGCTATAGAAATACTAAAAGGAGGGGGAATTGCCAGCTCCTGAAACAAAACCAAGAACAAAGAAAGGGAGGCAGTTGAGTGAGAAACGAGAATACTCTAAACTGCTGGCGTCAAGCTGCAGCCGTAGCTCCTGGGAGATGCCCTCCGGCATTGCTAAGATCTGGGATCCGCTTACCCTCCCTGAATCCTGAATAAAAACCTGAACTGACCTCGCATGTGTGTCTAGGGGCAACTTTGTTTCAACGTGAAAGGCTAACTATTGATTGGATAGACTGTTATCCACCCAATACACTGCAAGGAACGTTTTAACGGTTTCGTTTTGGGCAATGGTCTGGAAAGACATTAGAACATTCATCTATATATATGTCCCAGGGACAGACAGAGGTTTCTGGCTGTGATTCATTTGAACGAGGCCCAGAGCAAGAGGACAGGAAAGAATCATGAGAGAAATTCAGGGGCACTAAATAATTCATGGCTTTATCTTGCTCCAAATCTTTGAGGCGGTAGAAATGTGTACATTAGGGTGAATACATATTGGCCTGACACAGGACGCTGTTCAGTAACACCCTCAACAGATAAACCTACAACAAACAATAAAGTTATGTGGAGTGGTAGACTTAAAAACAAACACACGCGCTCTCGTCTATGAAGAGAACGTCTTTTCATGAGATTGAATATTTTTACATAAACACCGAACTCTCTCATGGAGGCTTTCAAAGAAAGTTATTTGCGCTTGTAAGCACGCGGACACACACGCCGTGAGAGGGAACGCTGACACACTTAACACCGTGCAGCGCAGGCCTTGCCAGTCCAGAAAGACGGATTGAGCTCCACTGGCTGGCTGGCGGTTTCTCAATTTCCTGAAGACCAGGGTGGGCTGGGGGGGGTAAATAAGACACTTTACCCGGGGATGATGGGGAAGGACACACACACGCGCACACACACGCAACACACACGCACACGCACACACGCACGCACGCACACACGCACACACGCACACACGCACACACGCACACACGCACACACGCACACACGCACACACGCACACACGCACACACGCACACACGCACACTTAGATATTTAGATGGGGAAACTAAAGATGACTGCCCTTAAGCTTATTTTTTTTTACTAATCCTAACCTGAACAACCTAAAGACCACGGCACACTGCAGCGGTTATAAACCTTACGTCCACTAGGCTCTCGTCTTACCTCAGATCGCTAACTCTCCTCATGCTGTGACCACCCACATCGAGCGTCTAACAATCGGCATTTCATCTTGTTGACGCGCAGGTCGCTAGATGCCAACTCTGAGCCAGAACAGGAGAAAATGCTAGTCTACAAGAGCAGGGAGTGAAAGTAGAGGGTTTTGAATGTACACGCTAGCGGCCTACACGCCTACATTGTCATATCACGCAATTATAGATGACTAGATCAGGGGCTAGTTTTTTATGATAATTTATTTGGCCCAGGCCTAACGACGCCACTGTGGACAGCCCTTAATATTAATGCTCAAACTTACACCATAACTTAAACTAAGGGAAAAACACACAAATGCACGCACGTACACACACACTACCAGAAAATGCTGTTATCGAGGATCTAAGTTCACGCTTGTCTCTAATGATCAAGTAACCATAAGAAATCCAATCTGGAACTTTGACAGTATCAGCAATAGATCGTCGCTTTTGAGAAATTGCATAAAAGGCTCCTGGTTCCAATCAGGGTCGCATTCACATCCATCTTAAAGCTCCAGCTCCAGAAAGCAACGACTAACACTCCATTATAAAGAGGGGAAACCGATGTGAGGAAACAAAGTAAAACGTGTTGTACGTTCAGAGAGCAAACCGATGAGAACTGGGACAGGATACATGAAGGTACACGCAGTTCTGTGTCCAGTCCATCTTAAGACCCCCACAAACCTTGCAAGAAACGCTTCCATGACAACCCCGGAGAAAGGCGTCACACAAGCGCATACTGCAGAAGGTATCCCACATGAAGGGAGAAGGGGGAAGGAGGAAAGACAGGGATAGAGGAAGAGTGCGAATAGTAGGATAAATATAGAACAGTAATGAGCTGGGCTTCTGGCATCTACACAACTACTCCACCCTCCGCGCCATCCCATCTTCTCCACATCTTCCTCTGATCCATATCAGCTTTCACCCTCCACCCCACCCCAGCTTCTCCGCCTCTTACTCCGCCCCACCCCATCTTCTCCGCCTCTTACTCCGCCCCACCCCAGCTTCTCCGCCTCTTACTCCGCCCCACCCCAGCTTCTCCGCCTCTTACTCCGCCCCACCCCATCCTCCCTGCAGTTTTTCACTTATCCCATGCATTGGCGGCAACCACCATTCCACCCACTGCTACATTTCCCAGAGAGCACCAGGCCTGATGGCCACCATATTAATGAACAGTGCAAGTTCTGATGGTCTCGTTATGGATGAGTTCATCACTGACCTGTTTGAAGACCTGAGGCACCAGGGACTGGGCCACAACTTAGTAAATGGCAAGGTGAAATTTAGCTGAAGATTAACAGAGGATTCAGTTAATGAACTGTCACTGAAGGGCTGAGATGCGTCATGGATAGATGTGTTTTATCTTCCATTGCATTTCTAGCAAAACGACAACAGATGTATGATACCTATTCTATTTTCAAATACAGATAAGTGACTCCAACCTGCTTCGAGGTACCTTGATGTTTTGAATCTTCTGCCTGTTTAGCAAAATATATTCCAAAGCAATTAGCCTACATTTTATTCCACATATAAACTACAGTACAATGTTTGCCGCCAGGGATGTTTGGAAAGAAGATAGCAGATCTAGTTCACACCATTCTATACACAACACGGCACCACCAAGCCACCAGTGCGATTTCCGCATGCTCCCTGCCTCAGCCTCCCTGAGGATTAAGTGGCTCTGGTAATCTCAGAGATTAGGTGGACTCAGGGATTTGGGCAGTGGCCCAACGGAGCGGTCTCAAAGCTCCCAGAGACTCGGCGACTCGACCGAATGAAATGAGAGCAGTTAGTAATTGCGATGCAAAGGTCAGAGGTCCGTAGGCTAGTCCATAACCTCATGGTACCCTCTCACAACCTCATGGTACCGGGAGCCGTAGCTCCCCTGCTCCACCTACGTTCAGCGTCTTCCTCGTCTATTTCTATTTCTCAGGAGGGAAACCACATCAAACGGCCATTGGCAACACATGGCTTAATCCGCTCTTCCGTTGAAAGCCTCGGCAGCATTAACTCACGCACTCCTTAACTAGGCCTCCGACAATGGGCCTGTGTATCTCTGATCTCTCTGAAGCTTTCGCTCCCCTAATTCAATTTCTGAGGTACTTTATTGGCACGCGTTGGAAAATTGCATTATTTTGCGTAACAGATAATGGGATTTTTTTGGTCTGGTTTTATTCTATTGAGAGCCCGTGTGTGTAACATGGGTCTAATGTGGTCATGCATTTGACGATACCTCAACTGGCAGGTGTGTCGCAACAGCAAGGCTGTGCTGACTGATTTGATACACGTCTTATTTTCTCTTGATTCTGGGTCTCTCCACTTCGGGCAAGGTGGCCTTCTTTAATCTGGTACTCCAGTGATTTGGTTGGGTCTGGTTGTATTGCTCACCCCAGCTCTTTCGATCTGTCCATCTCCCTGTTTCGGTCCCTCTTTTCCCAATCCCTTTCAGTCTGTCCATTTCTCTTTCCCTCTGGCAGTTCAATTCAAACTAGGTAACAATGTGCATATTGCCAAAGCATATCAGAGTAACGTAACAATAATTCACAATACAATGTCCTTAAAGCAAAAACCATAATCAGTCGAATCATCAACAACCATCTCCCCCAAGTCAGTCAGTTTCATGACCTCCCTCTCCCTCCCAGGCAGCAGTGATCACCCAGCAGATAAAGGTGACCCTGCTTGGCTGATATTGATAGGTGTCCTTCCTGAATTAGTCAGAGACACACAGTGTAAGACGATATTCTATACCAACAAGGTCTAAAACCAAGGTTTTCAAGGATGTGTGTGTGAGTGTGTGAGTGTGTGTGTGTGTGTGTGTTTGCTTTCAAGTGGTGGCAACTAAAGCAGCACCAGCGGCCACTGTAAAGCACATTTAGCAAAAGCCCAGTTCTAAGCGACTATGAAAAAGCGCATCGTTCCAGATGGGTTGTATAGAGCGGAAATAACTGTCTGTGCGTGTGGACGTTTTCACCCCAACACCCCTTTAATCTGACAGCCAGATGGCAAGCCCATAACAAAATGCAAACCCATTCTCCAAAGCCTCTATTTTTTTTTTAAAATACCAGTAGCTAGATGGTCATGTTTGGTACTTGGCTGTAAGGGACTTCAACAGATTTATATATCACTTTGTGTCTTACTCTGTTGCTCCATATCCTCTGGATCTACCAATATTATGGTCTGACCTACATCGCCTTCCCTTACGAAACCAGAAAATGAATGAATGATTAAACAATGAGGGGGAGGGGCGGCGTCCGTATTCATTGAACCCGGTGCCCTCTCTGCAACAACTGTCTGGGTGGCAGGATAAAACGCAAGCCACTCAGTCCTACACATATCGTTTCATCCCATGTGAACATCCATTGTGCTACTTCCAATGTAAACTGCCACGTCATAACACCTCCAGCAAAAGAGGAAAACGGATGGCTTTTTACATGACAAATGTTATTTGAATCCTTTTGACGTGTAAAGACAGTGAATGGCAAGACACCACAGGTACACAGAAGCCCCACCCTTCTCCACACCACTGGGCTGTCCGCGACCGCTAACATTTAGCAATACCTCATTTGCTTTGCCCTCGTTGTCGACTGGACTCTGAAGACGTCTAACTGTGACAGAGTGCACATTGCCTAGACTCCAAAATACCCAAACTAGGAGTCTACATTGATTTCCAAAGCTGTGCAGGTGACACACGGGGCTGGTATATCGGATCTTGTCTCCCCACATAGCGGTCACATGAGCAGTCCACTTCCTTGACAAGCGTGACCCCCTGAACTCCAACCCCAACAAGAGCTGGCATATAATGTAGAAGAGAATAATCTGAGGCCAGTCCAGTCCTGCTGGTACCAAGGTGTGGTGTCTTCAACCCGTCCAGTCCTGCAGGTACCAAGGAGTGGTGATGTTCATTTGTGGTCATGATCATTTGTGGTCATGATCATTTGTGGTCATGATCATTTGTGGTCATGATCATTTGTGGTCATGATCATTTGTGGTCATGATCATTTGTGGTCATGATCATTTGTGGTCATGATCATTTGTGTAACATTGAGGGGGGCTCTGGCTATCGCTGTAATGAACCTGCGTCACTTGTTAACCTGTGAAACAGACAGGTCACTCTGGGGGCAGTGTTGTACATCCCTCCCACAAGACACCCCAACAACCCTATTTTCAGCTCAGCCCAGCCTTCAATAGGGCACCACAGCGTCCCTACCAGGCCTTTTAAAACCTGCGTGTGAAAGGGAAAAGTTCCTGTCAATCACATACTTCTGTCCTGGGTTTGGTGGTCAATCGCTAGGACAGGGTTAATGTCACTCCATAGGCAGCCTGAGATTGAGGACAAAGAGAGCGGACAACCGTGAAAGACCAGCATGTCATATTTGTATGTCATATTTGGGTAAAATAAGTATTTCTATTTTGCTTGTATAGGAAAATCAAGCTGAGACCCGGGTCTCTGTTCTTTAACAGAGTCCGGTATTACAACAGCACTAATTAAAACAACACAGGAGTTGCATTTTGTTGCATGGTTGAGTTGAGATAAACCTGCTGGCTACTGGAGTACATGGATTTTGTTTAGAGTTGTGCAGTGCAGGCCAGCTGTTTCCTTATGGGACCAACATTTATACCCATTAACCATACATTTATTCCCATTCAAAAAAAAGAATCACCCTTATACCCCAATGAAACCCTCAGCGTTGTTTTTTATTATAACTGCAGACATGACAGTCTGCAGGTTTTTACTCACATATTGAATTGTATTTGATTGCACTCATTGAATTTGTTAATATTTCATTGCACTCCCACATTTCGCGTTGTAACACATTCCACGGCAAACCCCTCATTTTGTTCCTCCACACCTTCTCCACTTTGTTCGTTAATCTCTCTCTTTCCCAGCCGAGACAGAGTTTAGGGTCCCAAATGAATCCCAAGCCCTCCGTTCTGACGTCTGCATCCTGACACACACATAACAGGAGCACAGTTTTTCTGTTAACACACACGTGAGCACTATGGGCTTTCATTAACCATAGGACGGCCTGTGTGAGCTGTGGACAAATGTAGGCTAACATGTGGACAGATTATTAATGTGTTATGTTAGTTGGTGGAAAGCCAAGCCATACAGACGGTCCCGTCTATGGCACGTCCAGGTCTACTCACAAAATACTGGTGCGCTTGTTTCCATGAAACTCCTTCCTATGGGCTTACAGTGACTCCTGTCAATTAAGTGAGCAAGCCAAAATAACACCACAACCACACCCCACACGACCAAACCCCCACACACCCACACATTCTTCCGAACCCCAGCTGATGACCAAGGCAGATCGTATCTTTGTATCTTGTCTCACCGAACGCAGTGCCGTTAGCCTTCTTGATCTGGTCTTCACCCCTTCAACATCACCGGCCCACTCAGACTGATGGGCGTCTCCATTTTAACATCTACCGGTCACAGACTCGGGTCAAGGACTTCGGTCTCCTCTTCTTACCACCACCCCATCCCTATCCTCTCAACTGGTTCCCAGAACAGAACTCAAGGTACCAATAACAGTGACAAGAGATCCAGGTACAGAGTAAGCAAAGCATCCGGCAAACTATCACACTGGCAACAGGCTGACCTCTGGATCTACTTAATGAGGCCCTGCTTGAATGTTCATACAAGGGACAATTTTGCGGAATGCAGTGTTTGGATTTTCTCAGACATGACAGGACCCATGCAGTTGGCAAAAACATATCTGCCAGGATGCACCTAGAAGAGTTTGACGAAGACTAGTCAAGACTTTACTGGGCAACCAAAAATATTTCAGGTAAAATTTATTTTTGGACGATGTGTGTTTGTAGCAAAATGATCCAAATGGCAGAGAAGCCGGCAAAATTAGAAGATCTGCACAGATGTGGAAGCTAAAGACCTTCCACAGTGATTTGAGTGCAAATGCTATTTAATTTAATTGCGAACTAGCAACAGACTTGCTTGGATAGCAGAAATTCGGTAGCCTGTTTGACTGCAGTTGCAGTAAGTGAATCAACCAGGGGATTAATGATGGTAAGAATATCATTCCACATAAGCAGCTTTGTGGTTAACATGTTAAAGATTTAATTAATTCAGTATTGATTTCCAACTAAGCTCAATATTTTGTTACTGAATTCTATTTTTCTGGATTTCGCATTCATGGCATTGGAGATCTTTCCCAGCTGTTTGGACGCATGTGGCCTGAATTAAAGAAGACAAAGCCTTGCTGACTGTTTTTATGCCTCCAAACACTCATAGCTGGGCCACAAGATGCTGTGTTTCGATAACACATTAATGTCATTAAAAAATAACGAATAAACAAAAAAACAAAAATACAAACACAACAAGTATATTCTCTACACACCCAGGACTAATGTGGTGGGCGCTCGCTAATGCCCTCATATCCCCGCTATAACCACTACAGAACTGCCATATGTCCACCCTCCACAGGCATTTCAAACCCAAATATTTTGGACTAAAACCATTTGCATGATGGGCCTTATAGAGCCAGAGGTAAAAACATCTAATCTCATTCACTAAGATAAAGTCAACACTGCCCAGTGGTGTTAGTGTCAAAAGCATCAGACCGGCCTGCAGACCGAAGGGTGTTTATGTATATAGTTGGGGCCAGCGAGATTTCTTTGCGAAGTCAGAAAAAACGATGGGCCATATCTGTGCCTAGGCAGGGATCTCAGAACAGCTTTATTCCAAATTTCATGTTTTTCCTGAAATCCTGCTCTTTTTTTCCATCTGTGAAACACAATTTCAAAAATTGGGGGAAAGTTCTAGAATTTTGCAACCCTACCAGGTGAACAGACTGCAGACTAGGACATTAGAAAAAACATCAGGGCTCCAAACCTATCCCAAATACTGGATGACATCACCGCATAACTTCATCACAAGACAGGACAGATAAGTCTGCATCAGACCACACTGTACAGAAGGAAAACTCACACCCCAGACATGGCAAACCACATTCTCCCTTCCTCCTTCTCAAGGCCGACTAAGTAACCCCCAGCCAGACACTGAATCACCACTGCACAAGAAACTAGGGTGGTGGAAACCTTGGATGTCTGTCATCTAAATGCAAATGAGAACTGGCGTTGTCCCTCTGCTCGCCTTAAAGAGAGATCGTCATTCTCTGGGAATGGGGAGAAAGTTGAGGTGAAATTAGATGAGGTGGGAGTACTTTCCACAGACTTTAGTTTAGTCTAGCAGACACTCGTGCAATATTTCAGGCGAGCTGATTTTGTGCTCCTGATCAGTGTTTTTACTGATAGCGTTAGCACATAATATAGACTATGATTTCAATTATCCTATTCAGAAGTTTAGTTATTGACAGTGTTTACACCCAAGTGTTAGAAAATCTCTAATCATAATCAAAATTGCCCCATTTGGCAAAAATCTATTTGAATTCAGCATTTTATGCAAATCGTGCAGCAATCGTGCAGCAAATAGAAAGCCCTGACCTATAATCCTGAGTTTGAACTCAAGAGTTGCCAAAAAATTATCTGGCTAACTCCTACTGGTCATCTTCACCTAATCCCTGGGTTGCTCTATGCCTATCTTTTTATTTGTAAAAATCCATGTGAAGCTGAAAAAAAAAATATCACCTTTAAATGTCAAATTATTTTCAGATCTTGATGCTAACATCACATGTTGGTCCATAAGCACAAACGGGGCAGACCACACAAAATCATCGGCCATTCTGTTTTAGGTGCTACTCTGAAGATGTCTCTATTGAGAAAATTCGGTCTGTAGATGCAGCACTTTGTGTCGTTCAGTCCCAAAGTGTTTCAAATGTCTTTGCGAAATTCTAAACGGCAGAAAATCCATCATGACGCCCCCTATGGGTGCCTGAAGCAAGTATGTTCATCGTGAGGAGAGGGAGCTTTGAAGTAAAGCTCATGACTTTAGGTAAAATGGGAGTGAGGAAAATACTTGCAGTTAGCATTTTCCATCACCGGTTATAGTGCCAACATCCAGCCAATCAGGGACATGTTATGGGAGTAATCATTCGCTTTTTAACCAAAGTCAGGCCGGTGGTGTCAGATGTTACGTGTGATGTTGTTCAACACCAAATCCAGACGTGGCCGCGCCAGAACCCCCGGCCACAACGACCCAACTACACAGTGACTACCAGGAACCCATTTGAAAGTCCTTCTGATTGACCTATTCTAGGGCATAACGATTAACTGAGACAGGAATCAGATGTGCTGGCTCTGGAATAGATCAAACACGTTGGAACAGCTACGGGTCCTTGGGGGGAAGTTTGAAAACCACTGACAGTAGTTATGACTATCTTTATAGGGCTTCAGTCCAGTAATAGGATGGATGGCAGCCGGCCTACAGAGCTCTTCAGTGAGTACAGTCTGTCAACGCAGCCAGAAGAATGACAGCGTGAAACTAGGTGAAACAATAAGAGACGGTGAAACTAAATGAAAAGGTAGAGAGAATAGAGCAGAGAGAAAAGAGCAAGTGCGAATATGGGGGAGAAAAAAAGGCAGAGAGCATGAACGAGGGAAGAAAGCGCAAAAGAAGACAAATGAGCCCAGCGAAAGAAGGGAACCGATGCTACAGGCAAGCTAGCCGGGAGGCATGAGAACGACACAGATAAAATATTGTGGTCCAGTTGTACTGGCACAGCGAGGATGGGGTAGGGAGGGAGGTTGAGAATGTGGTTTGATAGATTGGCTGAGAAGAAATAGGAGTCTTAAATAGAAATAGGAGAATAAAAGAATAAGATCCAATGGGGAGGCAGAGGGGGATGAGGCAGGGAGAGGGGGAGAGGGGAAGATTGATAGAAAAATGGGGAATGATGGAAAGGAGAGAAGAAAATATGAATGAGAGAGATAAAGAGACAGACCTACTTGTGCTGGCAGTGTAAATAAATGTTACCCGACCCAATGAACACTGTATTGAGAGAAAGACGGACTGTGTTTCTTTAGAGACATGGTCATTGTTTTAAAAATACCACAGAGGGAAAGGTCAGAGGCGAGAGAGAAAAGACAGAGAGGGAGAGACAGACAGAGAGAGAGCGACAGACAGAGAGAGAGAGAGCGAGAGAAAGACAAAGAAAGGGAGACAAGGGGTGCCTCGGGTCTCCCACAGTGACTAGCTGGGCAAATCCAGCAGACAGATAAATTACCCCCTGTCACTATGCTGCTGTATCCCTCCCCCTCCCTCCCCCCCTCCCTCCCCCCTTCCCATCCCTCCTCCCCAGACCCTTCAACGGGGCATCTATCATCACACCCACACACACACACCCACACACACACAAACACACACAGTGAATTAGTCAAATTAAAAGGGCTGTACGTGTGGCACCTGGCGCCCTCCCTGTGGACCCCTAGTACCCAGCTGTTCAAAGCATACACCCTTCCTGACCAACGACGGCCTGGCAGCCAGCTGTGACTACCTATGACCCCAAATGGGGACAGAGGACTTTGACAGTGTCGTCTTCCTCCTTTTCTTGACATATAATCAAAATAAGCGGGTTCATGTTGTTGCGGAGAAACTATTATACTAGAAAAAAAACTATTTTGTATTTGCATACTTTCCTCTGTGATCACTGATACAGTGACAGGTGAACGCAACAATCACGTTCCCGGCAAATGCCAGTTCTCTCTGACTAGTAACCTAGTTACTATTATGGAAGGGAAAGGAAAGTATTACCAGATCCTTATTAACAGACAATCGTAGCCACTGCCACCGTAATCTGTGATAGTTCATGTCCTGTACATAAAACATCAGAAACACAAACTGTAAGCTTGTCTCGCCATCTTCTGATCAGTTGGCCATTAAAACGTGATAGCATGTTCTGACGTGGATTAAGTAATACCGCAAATGCTTGACGTCTGAACAAGCAATAAACAAACGTCAATATGAATCACGGCTGGCCAGCCGACATGAACCGAACGAAACATTGCGAAACTCAAAATTCGTCACCCTAAGATTAACAGCTTCAAATTAAGCACTATTCAACAACATATTTCGTGAACATTATGCTGCGATATTGCTGGGAAGTTACAGCGCACATTAAACGAACTTTTAGAAACATTTACATTCGTTCATACTAACCAAATACAACTTCTGCATATTCATAAGTGTACGGAAAGACGCCAAATCTAAAACATTCCGCCTGGAATTGTGTACTGAACGTATCCATGCAGGTCGCGCTTTCCATTTGTAAGCTATGTAAACATTGTAACAGTACTCACCGTCGAGAAGTGAATGTGTCGACTCCACAGGGAACCCGCAGGGTGGCTACGCGTACATATTAAACGTTTGATATTGATAAAATTGTATCGATGAAATTCTGACCAATTTAACACCGCCGCCTCGTTTCTTTGTTACTTTAGAATCGCTCCAGCAGCCGACGCGATGTGATATCCATTCACTTGTCTAGACCGCGGTGATTGGTAGAATCGACCACAACACACAAGTCAGTGTGACGCCATTGGCTGTAGGTTGTTTTATCAGTCCTAGTGTCTGCCCTTTTCGTACACGCTTCTGTAGACTGTTATAGGTTTTAATGTGTCCGTGGGTTTTATGGTTTAGAAAACACGTTGGCTACAAGATGTTTTTAATTCTTCGTACAATACACCATCTCCAATGACACAATGCTATGAAATTACACTCAGCTGCGTGTTGAATATTCATAAAAGTCAAAAATCTGAGATCCCGTTATTACCATTCCTGCGAATTATATGGCTAACAGTAAAACCAACCCAGGGCTATACATTTAAGTGTTTGAATTTAAATAAGTTGCCTAAAATAGAGACATGGCAAAAACTAAACCAAGAAATTTAGATTTTTTTGTTAGTGACGATGATCAACGCTGTTCAATCAAACATCAGCATTTCAGAACATCTTCTGTGGTATGTTGGATGAATGCTCATCTGTCACGTTTGAAAACTTACCTACTCCTTCATGTACACCACTGTCGCTTAAAGTAATGTCCTATTACCTTCGCGTTTGCTGACACCTGGTGGCAAAATGGAACCCATACTAAGACGAATAAGTCCACCGCCTTCACGAACAGGGTCCCAATAATGTTTTTCCAAACCTTTCTTAGCATGTGCCTCTAGATAAAGATGAATAACACTGGGAAGGGAAATATAACCAAGCAAGCAATGTGAGTTGCAATCATTTTTTATTGATCTTTGTAAAAAAAATTGGTCTTATGATGATACATAGCTGGCACAATGAGCCACATTAATTTCACCAGAATAAATCAACCAAATGGTGGAGTAAATCAACCAAAAGGGGGGACATCAAACCACATTTGATATTTTGACTGATGCAAGAGCATAAAAAAAAACATTCAAAAATGTTATTCACTAAAATGTTTTGATGTGATAATCCAGTTTTTCATTCACATACATTAACAGATTTGACCTGTTACTAATCACATTTTTACTTACGGTATTGATAAATCAAGCTTTCGAAAAACCCATTATGTTTCCTGGAAAAACATGGGCATGAATGAGTAAGCATCATTTCTTTATCCCAAATATAATTGGACAGCATTACATCAATGTGAAGCTAAAATTAACATGGCGTTATAACAGAACTGAGCAGTATTTTTCAAGTATCACACTATAAATAAAATAATTTATGTCTACTTTCCCATCTGTACTATGGCTATACAGCATGTGGAAAGTTGATGCAGATTACAGAGGTATATTCATTCCACCAAACATTATTTAGCTGCTAAACATTTCAAGTAGGCACACTAGTATTCAATGCACAAATTATTCAGGTAGGTCCCTCCCGTGCCTTGTACGTTATTTGTCCAATATAAATTCTTAATGTTTGGGGGAATGAAGTGGAACCACCAAGATGGGATCCATAACCCTGAATAGATTAGTCACTTATGACACAACTGAGGTATTGCAGCCCAACCAGTACCAAGTCAAGTCTGTCTGAGGAAAGTTAAGTCCTGAATGTGTTTTGTTTCCAATACAACCATAGAGCAGTCTTGAGTTGAACTGGAATGACACCGACCTCGTAGAAAGCAGCGTGGTAAAGTCACAAGAATGTTTTCACATAAGGTCCACTTTGGAGTGAACGCCATAGTAAAAAAAAAAGCAACATTTATTTAAATGTTTATACCTCTTTTGCCTTTGAATAGAATTCTGCACTTTTGCTAGTTGACATTAAAATCAGTCCTCGTTGCATTGACTTCACTAGATTAAGAAAAAAGAAAACAAGGTCTTTCCAAAGTTTACCAAATATAGTCCTGGTATTAGGACAGTTCCCAACAAGTCACATCAAACTATTTTAGTGAAAAGCTAAGGATTCAGGCAAAATAAACGACATTTTGGAATCTAATCGTTTTGTTAAAATATAACAAATTTCTTTATTTTAGAGGTAAGCTCACCTAGTCTAGCAACCTTTCAGTAACTAGTTAGATCATTTAAAAGTTGAAATTTATCAGCATTATTGGAAACGGGGAAAAAGCAGAGTTGCACCTGCAGTTGTCCAGGAACTACATATTTTTTGGCAGGGGCTATTTTTCAATATTTCATTGGCTAGGTCAGTGTTTCCTGGTCCTGGGGACCCCGAGTGGTGCACGTTTTTGTTTTGGCCCCTGCACTCACAACCAATCGTAAAGTCTTTAAATCAGGTGTGTAAGTGCTAGCGCCCCAAAAAAATGTGCACCCCTTGGGGACAGGACCAGGATTGAAAAACACTGGGATAGGTCTTCAACCATGTTCTAAAGGACTCCCAGGCATTTAACAATTTTGTTGTAACCCTGAACAGGCACAGCTAATTCACTAATCAAGGGCTAAATCATTAGCAGAATAGTCTAATCAGGTGTGCTAGACAAATAGTTCAGTACAAAGGGAACTGGATCAACGACCGAAAGCTAAGTCAAACATATACCACATCTAGAAATGGGAGTCCTTTTGGTTCCCTTCTAGGGCTCGTGTTGGACCTGAGTGACTCTGAATGTTGAAACTGCACAAAAACGTAAGTCAATGACATCAAGTTCACAAGAATTGGCAGAAAGAGACCAGGTGTGAAATCATCGTAACCATGTTTTGCTTATAAGGAAGTCCTACACACTACCACGAAACATCATATTCGTTCACCGTATACTAGTTGTTCAGGTCACAGCAAAACAATCAGGGCAACAAACAGTAACGCAAACAGCCAGGCTATAGTGTTTGGGAGACGGACTCCAGTATATTCACAGTACAATTGTTATACAGTATGCCAGAGAATAAGAAAAGTCTCTTGAACTTGGTTTGACTAAATTAGCAACTATTGACAGAGGCTGTGATTCAGAGCTAATATGTAGGGAACAATATTTTACAAGCATTAAAATAACTCAAATCATAATTCCATGTAGCCTCGGCACTGTTAGCAAATCTTCAGTCCAGAATAAAGTACCAGTTGGTCTGGTTGTGGGTGACTTGAATGTCCAAACATAACCATAACATACTGGCTCCATTTCTTACTGAGATGCCATACTGATATTTTGTTAAAAGACCTGATACAGGATGTAGTAGCCTACACTTCAAAATTTGATATGGACAGCCTAATGATTGAACATTTATGTAAACATCAGATCTACGGGAATTTACACAAAACCCAATTGTGAAGAATAGTTATATGAATGCCAAAAAATATCTATCAGCCCCAAGGCCGACACATTGTAAAACAAAGAACATTTTAAAAATATAAAACTTTAAAATAGAGCAAACTAAAAATGTCAACAGGTCGCAACAGGTTCAAAGATTGTATAATTGTAAAAACACAGTATGCAGTCACACAAATCATTTGCAACCGCAATCTACAAAAGAATACATGGACCTAAGCAAAAGACAATGGATATACATACACATGTATTATATACACACATATGACCATCCTTCACACGATTTAGTACTCTGATCTGTACAATATCTGCAATGGGAACTGCTGAGCAAAATACATCTTTGTTTCTGCATATACAGTAATACTACTCTTATAATACAAGACAACAATGTCCACGCAAAAAAAACATTAAGCACAAGCCCCAAAAGGCCACAAAAGTGCATTGAACTTCAGTTGGAAGTCACTGGTAGAAGGGGCAATGGTTTGGGAGCCGGGGTGCACCACTGCTGTACAGTCTCTCTGCCTCGCGCCTCGCCTCCGTAATCTTCATGATTAACTCTTAGCGGAGGGTACTCTGTACCTCTGGAGTAGATATCTGACATTCACTTACATTCACACACGCACATTTTTCACATCGCTCAATCAACTGTGGGGACCTGAGAACAAAACCTGAGCAAGGAAACCAATAAAACCCTATTCCCTAAAACCTACCTTACCCTAACCTCAATAATAATAATAACTTCTATGCCTGTACGTTAACTTAGCCCCGACACCTAACCCACACTGGTAATGCCTAAAGCACTAATCTAACTGAAGGCTGTTTTCTAAATCCAACGCCTAACTTTGCAGAGATCCCCACACGTTTACACACACACACACACACACACACACACACACACACACACAGACACAGACACAGACACAGACACAGACACAGACACAGACACAGACACAGACACAGACACAGACACAGACACAGACACAGACAGACACACGACAGATGTCTAACCTAAGTGTTGGTACCTTTTGGAAAGACGCCCACCCCCCACCACCACCCTATCTATGCCAGAGAAGCCCAGTGCTCCTATCAGAAAAACAAGACCATGTTACCAAACACTGAAATGATAGTCAGCTTAAAAATGTTAAATAAACACTGGTTGAGTGTCAGAGGCATGTGTTGTGATCACTAGTCTTGTACACAAGTACTCCACATATTTCAGACCATAGGGACACATTTTGGGCAACAGGGGAATGCTTGAAACCAAACTCTTGAAGCTGTGTGATAAAATAAATTTTCCAAAATACCTGTTAAATAGGTTTGGGATTGCTTGCTATTATGTCATGATCAATTTTGCTAGTGATCCTTACTGATATGGAAAACTGAACATGCATGTACCTGAAACCTGTTCAACATCTAACATCCCTGTTCTCAAGGTCAACTACCTTCACTCCCATTTAACCGACACTCCTTAACCGCCACCCACCCGCAAAACTCTGGTTCAAGTTTTTGAAACAGAGCATGTAGAGCTTGTTTGAAACATTAGCATACATGCTAAGCAGTAGTGAAAAAGACTACATTATTTTAACTGGTGGAGAACATGTAATAATAAGTGTTTTTCTATAATGTTCCTAGTGTTAGCGTTATATATTGACACCGTTTTTAACATTTGATGTCACTTCACATTTATTTCAAGCATTCCCCTTTCAGATTGTCTTCTCTGGTGCAGGTATTGGGTTCATTCTACAGAGAAAAACTACAAACTCTTAAGGCCACAACATGACTTCTGTCTTTCCTTCAGAGATATTTCCTGTTTGACAGGCCCTGTAGAAAAAGGCTGACCCAACAGTCTCTCCTCCCACTTCATCCTCTCGCCATCATCTCCAGACCATGACGCCCCCAGGAAGGGCGGCCTGTAAGCATATGGGAGTGGGGGGGTGTTGGTTAGGGAGAAGTGTGTGTAGAGGGGGGCCTTTCTTTCCTCTATGTTCTGGTCCATATCGGCTTTCCATTGGTCCCCATCTTAGACAAAGTATCTCCGACCAAGACGCTCACGTCCTACTTCCGCTTCGTCCACGAATTAGCGTGGCTAGCGCTGCAGCAGGTAGACCACCATCTCGTAGGTGGACATCATGATGGCGGTGTTGGGGATCTGGCGGACCAGATGGGTGGTGAGGCCGCGGTAGAGGGCGCGGTATCCCTCCTCCTTGGGCACAGTCAGCAATGTCTGGAAGAAGGAGCGGTACTTGTTGCCCTCCTCCCGTAGCCGTGTGCGGATAACCTCTGCATAGGAAGGAGAGCGAAAGAGGGGGGGGGGGGGGCTCATTTAGAACCTGGACACAAACGTATGGAAAGTCCACACACTGGGCTATTTGTGTTGCCAAAACACACGGCTAAACCAGGAATGAATTCTAATCATGGTTTTGTTCCCTTTTGATGTTTTTTGTGACATCACACGTAGCCTCTGAGGTTCGCGGTTACATACCGTGGGGGTACGCGATGGAGGTGGCACACGTCTTGGAGGTGGCGGCGGCTAGCATCATGCCCACAAAGTCCGAGGCGTCTTTCACCGCCTCGTCGTCATCCTGATCCATGCTGGCCTGGGCCTTGGACTCCAACAGCTTTCGCTTGATGCTCTCGTAGATGACGAAGTGGATGACCGTCTCGGAGATGCCCGCGTAGGATGCGGACATGCCCCGGTAGAAACCACGCCAGCCTTCGGCCTGGTACACCTTCCGTACGCACTCAAATGCACTCATGCGATGCTCACCACGATTCCTGTGGTAAAAAAATTGTTAAGTGCAAACATATATATACATACATACATACAAATATATACACACACACACAATACACACACAATACACACACAATACACACACAATATTTGGAAAAGGATCATGATCATATAGCTAGTGGCTCATAAATGTTATAGGCATGGCATACTACTATGTAACTCCTGAGGTACCATTCTCGGAAACAACAAATACAGAGAACCAATCAAATGGAAAATAGCTGAATAAAATAAAAGCCACAGGAATTTGTCTGCCGCCTCGCCTGCAGCATGCTGGGAGAATCCTGGACCTAGATTCCAAGCTCACGGCTCACCTGGAATCGAGCTGCAGCCGGGTCTTTATCAGCCAAATGGGATTGGTTGCTGTGATAGCAGTGAACCCTGGGAAGAAGAGTTCAGAGGTTCAAAGCGAGGGAGTGACAGTGAGTGAAGGACTCAGCCTATCAAAGGACAGAGATGCTCTAAATAATGGCTAACAGAGGGTGGTGGGGGGGGGGGGTGTATTTCACAAAGCACCACCAATGACTTAGCCAGCTAACCACAACTCTATCAAAAACTTGAATGATATTCCCAAAATGCTACTCGTAGTAATCCAACCTAATGACATTCAACTTCAGCGGGCTTAATGAACTACAAAAGTAAAAGCATTAGAACAGACTGCTGGCCAATCTATTAATCCTGCGTTTGTGAAATACAGCCCTACTGAACTCTAAACAAAACTACGTTCCTCATCTGTCCAGTATGTGCATTGTTGACATCTTTAAGCTGGGTTTATTGGCCGTTTATGAGCTGTTTTATACATACAATCAGCAATCTTATCAAACAAGTCATTCTCTCAGGTGCTCCAGTATCAGGCTAGGTATTATATAAAAGAATGAACCTGATTAAAATGTATTAAGGCGGACTGTTTGTCCCATACAGGAATTTTATGGACTGACTGATTTCCTCAATGTTACATCACAGTACTGGCAGAAATTCAGCTTAAAGATGTAGTTCACACAGTTAACATTCTTTATAATTAAATTAAGAAATGTATTTAATATATGAGCAATAAATATTACAAAAATATAGCCTATATTGAACGACTCATATATACTATTCCTGAGTGTTTGTAAACAATATTCCTTAATTCCTTAATTAATATTCCTTAATCATAAAAACCAAACGGCACTACATAATTATACGATTATAGCATAGTGTTAAGCTCGTTAAACTCTCTCAATTTACTCTGATTAAAAGTCTGTGATAAAACCTCCGAAAAAAAAGTGTTAATGTCAAATTTAATTGAATTTGAACAACAGATCAAATTCCAGATGTGGAAAAATTAGCACTGGAGTAGGTCTGCTATATCTGAAGTGCAAGTCACTGAGCAATGATGTCATGATTTGAGCCTCAGCTGAAGGCCTCATTGGCTGCCACGCACCCGACCACGAAGGAACAAAATGGAGCCTAGCTTTCTTGAATTATTCATTGGGACTAAGGCAGAATAACTGAAAGTGAATACTTCTAAGTGAATGACTTTACATGGCATTTCCGAAAGGGAACGAGGCGTGAATATAAACGCTACGTATAGTGGACGAAGGAATGCCATCCTCCAGACATATCCTTCTATTCTTTTGCACCTTTGGTTTTAATTCGTTTTGTGTGGGACCGGTGACTTTCCTGACAATGAATCGAGTCAGTGTGTTAGTTTAAGAAAGGGGCGTTAAGTCACACACGTGACATGTTATCTGATGTGGCACTAGATGCGTTAAGGCCCAACTCAATGCCGGTGCAACTGTGCGCCCTGCAGTGACATGGTCCAGGTGGTCCGTCTCCGAACCAGAATACGGTTCTAACACGGCCACTGGAAAAATGAACAGAAACACAGGTGCATGGCTACGTTGCGCCGGGATCTTAAGACGGATGACATTGTCTTCTCTAAACAAGAAACTGAAGGGGGGGGTTGGTGACCTAGGGCTTCTACCGTGTCACTGGACACAGTTATAAGGCAACCGGGTGAACAGGATGACAAAATCTGTTGAGGAAGCATTAAAGAAGAGGAGGAAGAAGAGATAGCGTCCATGGCGTGTACTCACAGAGTAGGGGCAAAGCTACTCCGCCTCACAGCTGCAGCTAGAAGCCTGCAGATATGGGGGGTTGAGGCAGCTGGGGCTCCCCCCTCACGCAGGGGTGAAAGCTACAGTAAAGCCCTAAAATAGACACAGGCTTTTCTGTACCACAGTCACACACAGGCAGCAGTCAACCCACCCACCCACCCACAAACTGTTCATTTCAGTAGATGGAAGAGGAAACCAAACAAGCTTTCCCTGTATTTTCAACAGGTAAAACAGGACGTTTATCATCTCCCCTGACCCTCCCCCAAACTCTTTTTTTCTTTAATATACAAACAGGTAAGATTCCCCTAAGAGTCCCCTTCCCCCTCCCACATTTCTACTCACCCTTTTGTTTTAAGCCAACAACTTTAGTGGGACAGGAGAAAAAGGGGTCACAACCCATTTCTCCTCCTCACTCTAACCCTCCAAACCCATTTGACCTTTCCCGACCCACACCTGTTTAAAATGAAACCGGAGGTCTGGGTTGTTTTCTCTGCTTTACGTTCTGTCAGGATGTCATTCTTAGAAAGAAGAAGTAAAGGAAATACACGTCTAATGTAAACACAACATCAAGGACAGAACTAAGAAACGTGTCAGGTACACAATATAATATTTTATGAATTCTATACATTTGCAACAGTCTCCAATAAACTGTCCCTAAACAATAAACAAAGTTGACAAAGTCAACATTGAAGTAGTAATGATGAAAAATGGCCATGAAATGTATAGAGGGGTGAAATGCTAACCTTGTGAAGTCAATAAATTACAGATCATTTGTTCAGTTCATCTCAGATAATTGCAATGTAATGTTGGATGTACAGTTTTTTAAACTATTTGACAATGTCATGTGTGGGAGGAGCCCGATGTCACAAAAAAACTAAACAATAAACAGAGCATGTTAACAAAGGGTCAGTGATTTTTATTACTGGCCCCTAAAATGACAGCTAAGTCAAAAATGTGACCTCCAGTTTTCTTATGGCACAGCCTCAAGGTCACCTGATGTAACACAGCAGGCTTTTAGCCAGACGGTGAGCACTATTAAAAGGTTATACCTACAGTATCAGTCTGCACATAGAAGGTCACATCTTATCCTCGAGGCGGTCAGAGTCCGCTACCTAGCTAACCGGAGACAACTGTTGTAACGTTGATTTTCTATTCTGCGTGGCGACCCGCTCTCTCCACCAACATTAATTACAGCGGCGCTCCCATTTCCAACGTTTGAGTTTGACCTACATATGCGAGCTGTTCATGCTTTACATCTTATTGACAAATGTGGTTTGGGGGGAATTCATGACAGACTTGATCACAGGCTGGTTGTGTGTACAATTCTGAAAATACCCAAAATGTAAGTTAGTAAGTGCAGTGTTTCTCTAAGTTGTAAATGAAACGGAACTAAATATGACATTTGCTGACTAAGTGTCACTGTTCCATTTCATTTCTATGGTGTCACTGAGCGAGACGATTCATGAGTCAAATCGTCTTGGGAGTGTTGTAACGGGAAAGGAATTTTCCAATGCGGCACTAGGTTGAAATCAAGTGTATGTACTGTGTACTGACATGAGACTGACATCTAGGGCAAAGTAGGTAGTCCTAATAAAAACCTGCCAAATAGAGAGCAACCAAAATAATAACACTCAAATCTCTTAATGACAAGGTTAGCATTTCCCTTCATATGCTAAGGAAATAGCGAAGTGCTTGTGTGTGTGTGCGCGCGCGCAAGCGCGCTGTGAATAGGTGTAATGGTAACAGGTCGGTAAAGGGGAAGGGGTAGGAGACAGTATATCAACACTGTGCAATCACAATTGAAGTCAAAGCAGATACAAGCGCTGCAAACCGGCTAGCTGTAACCTAACACTAGCATCAATATCATCATTAGCATTAGCAGATGGTAATACCAGTGAAAGGAAACGGGGTGCTACCTGAGGCGTCCGCCCAACAACGTCCGGCCGGTGTGTAGCCGCGGAGCGAGGAGACCTCCTGCACTGAGGCCCCTGACATGTTAGCGCCCTGGGGCCGTGACTACACACAGTACAGAGAGCGCGTGAAGGGCCAAACTCACTGTTTAGCAACAAAACTGTCACGTTAACACCATTCAGACGGCCCCCCAAGGGGCCTCAAAAGAGGACAGGTGAAGGACAACGGGGGGTACTAAAGGGTAAGTGGGAAGGAAAGCACAACCCAAACTTTAAGGATGTTGTTTGTTTCTTTTCTTAAAATTGCTGATACAGCCAGCTAGCTAGTAGTAAGTGTTGTGTTGTCAAGCGGTGGTGGGTGGGTTTGAGTCAGTGTTCAACAAGTCAGAAAGCTCTTAAGAAAGAGCCATTGATGTAAGTACAGGATGTTAGTAGAAAATACAACAGACAAAATTGTCACCTGTGCTTTTATTACGTGTGCTATTTTTTATTTTTGGTTAAATTGTTCTTAGTAAAGGGCATTAAGATTTCATTACAATCCCCTTTAGCTGCTCTTCCTGGGGACCTCATACATTTAACTGAAATCCTACAATACCGAAGGGCAGAATAACCCTTGACCTCTTCACTTTATATATGTACTATGGTGGGGGGAGGGTAATAGTAGTTGTCAAGAGATCGCTCTATCCTGAAAGTCTTCAATTGTGCTTTCGGGAAAAAAAAACACCTGTGGATGATATGTAAAACACTCACACAGGAATCTGGAAATTACCCACAACAATGTTCCGCATATAGTGACAATGACTGCAGGTCACAAAGCTGGATAGAGGCTAGAGCAACGTTCATAAAACATAAAATTATCATCTACAAATGAAACAGAATCCGAATGAATCTACATTGAAATACTACAAGGAAATAAAAACAATCTAATCAAAAACTATAGCCTGAATTTTCAAATAAACACTAAACTATAAATCCATTCTACCCTTTTGTTTGTTTTTAGTTAATCGACATAAAATTAGCAGCTGGAAATCAAAATTAGTCTAAACAATTCGACTTTGAAAACAACAAACAGTACAAATGCGCCTGACACACAGGCTACAGAGCGCAGAGGGGGTTTGAGGAACTGATGTTACCTGCTAGTCCTGCAGACACCATGTGGACCTGCGTGGAGTCGGGCTCAAACACTCCGTTCAGCTTCTCCTTGGCCGTGGAGTAGGCTGCAAAGTAGATGGCCCTGTCAAAACAGAAGAGACCGGAGATGAGCGGAGACTACAGCGACGCGTTCTGTAATCCCATCCTGACATCGGGCCGCGGATGACCAGCGGGTCAAAGAAATAATGTCACCGGGTTCATTCAGCTAGTGTCTGGGTGTCCACTGCCAACCGCACATTCAAACACAACGTGGGCATGAATAATGCGCCATTAGCAGTGTTCCCGCCTGGTACATTAGTCCGTGTCAACTCATTTCTGCCCCAATCACAGGCGCCGTTTTAGCTGGAGATTAATCTCCCTGGCGACTCCTGCTCTCTGTACTCAGCTCATCACAGGATTACCCAAGTCAACACTGACACAGCGGAGACGGAAAACCAACGACCCGCCTGCGCGCCGCTCTGTTGCGCACCGCTCCGTTGCCCCGCCCTCAGGGAGCAAGTGTGTATTTGTGGGAGATTAAATTGTGTACATTGTGTGTACGTGCGTGTGTGTGTGTGTGTGTGTTTGTTTGCATGAACAGCTGTGAGGCTGTCTGCATTACTACCACGTTTGTGGGTGTTTGTTATGTAACAGACGATCTCGGCGACCATGACACGGACTGATCTGAAGTGTGCGATTCAGAACAGCCAACCACCCAGCCAACCATCCGGCTTTAAAGGACCACAAGACACTCCAGTCTGGCTGTACTCTACACCTCACTGTCGAGGCCACGGGGGGAAACCGACGAGCCAGTACCTTTCCACAGCCAGCCCCAGGCTCACAGCAGCACTGACACAACCCCCTTGTCTGTCTGCCCAGACCTTGTCCCCTGCTGCCTCTCCGTAGGTGAAGACTGGTGGGGCCTGATGGGGCCTGGTGGGGCCTGATGGCCCAGAGCCTGGATGTTTTGGCTCTGTCTCAGTGCAGCATTCAGGGGAGAACTGAAGAACAGCTTCTAGCAATGGAGGATCATTGATTAGTCCTTCCCGCTCCACTCCTCCCTTCTCACCTGGCAGTCCTGAACAGCCGCGGGCGATCAGATCAGTCTCTCCATTCCTTTTTAACCTCCCTAGAAATGTGTCAAGGTCTTTATCTCTTTACGTTAAAATGTCAAACCTTTTCATTAAATACAAGACAATTGTAATTATGCTTGCCTATTAAGTATGCATATGCCTAGTGAACACCTCACTTTTTAAAGTTCATGTTTGATCATCTCGTACTCCAATAACACAAATCACAAATTGGAGGGGACGTGGGGCTTGCATCTCAAATAGACAATTTAAAAAATGCTGTATTGTGTAAATCTGCAGAGGAGGTTGAGCGGGCCAATCAGAGGTCGAGAGAAAGAGGAGCTGGCCAATCGGTCTACTCGCATGAATATGTTACATGACTGAAATACACTCCCACCATTGTGTTGTCAGGGTGCGCCCACACCTTTAAACCACAGAGAAGCTGCTTTGGAAAAAACATACAACCTTATGGAAGGAAATCGATATCACTCCAACTTCCAATCTGTAAACATTGGTTAATGAATTTTAACGTGTCAGACTTCAGTTGCCCAACGGCTTTCCAAATAAGCATCCCCCTCTCCCCCGTCCCCTCCCCACTAACTTTCCCTCTCGTTTCTCCTTCCCTCAATCTCTCCCCTGCAGCGACAGCCTAGGCTCGTGTTCAGGTTAGCACTCCCTCCCCCCCGCTGTGTCAAGGCATACTTTACGTAACATCACCGTAGCTACCCTGAATGTTACAAGTCAGCTTCCATTGTCGCCACTGCGCACATACGCACACAGGCACGCACACGCACACACGTTAAGGTCATTTAATACCCACAGAGAGGGCAAAGCAAATGACAGGGAGAGAGATTGGCAGAGACGGAGAAAGTGAGAGAGAGATTCTCAGCATAGAGGTCGAGAGACGTGGAGACAGAACGACACCCAGAGAACTCCGACAGGGGAGCAATCTTATGAAGTGGAGGAGGCCTATAGAACCCAACAGAGCGTTGTACTGGTATTGCCGTATTGTGACGCGACGCGAGCTACTATCACTGTCACATGACCACAGTGGACGCTCAGTACTCTGCCAACAGTGACTTTAATTAACCGAGACTGGACCAGAAGGCTGCTGTTTCATAACAGGGCTCAAAATAAAGAACAGCCCAGTGTGTGGCTGGCTTCTACCACTAGGGAGTAGCAAGGATGCCCCCAGAGGACATGGAGGGTGAGGACAGGAAGGGAGTGGAATTTTACTGGCCAGGAATCAACAGAATCTGATAGTGTTGCCCAGAATGAGGAACTCAAACATAACCACTTTAAGATGTGGTAATTATGTAAAGTTAAGTGAAATCATGTGGGTAGAAAGGGAATTGGAGGAAATGCACTCACCAAGCTAAAATATTCCAAAACCAAAATGCACAGAATTATCTAATGTTTCCTAGGTGAAAATCGATATCTACATGGTGAATGCCATTAACATTTACTCAGTTAAAAAACCTTTGATGAGGTAGCTATCAATCAATAAAATTCAGTTTATAAAACCCTTTTTACATCATCAGTTTACACAACATGTTTTACAGATGCCTAGTCTGAAACCCCAAAGAGCAGGCAACAAGAGTTTGCGCAGTGGCTACAAAAAAAAACATAAACATACACGTAGGGTCCAAACTCAGGAAGAAACCTAGAGTGGAATCAGCCTGAGGGGTTATTAATATTAGTACATACATTTTGAAGCGGAAGTGAAGTCTCACCTGGAAGGAGCCACACCCACCAGGTTCGGCCCCAGACCTCTGAAGAGTGAGCGGGGTCCCTCCTTCTCTAGTATCAACCTGCAGAGGGAGAGAGGTGCGTGACGTTAGTTAGCAATGTGCGGATCCCTGATATGCTGAAACACACACGGATGGACATCCAAACACACCTCCATTACTGGACGTTGCCAACGTGAATATTCCAGATGCCAACACCAGCACATCCGATGTTGACTAAAAGGTACTTAGTGACTAATAAAGTAATAAACAGATTTCATCGATGCTGCGCGTTATCAGCGAACGAACGGTAGGAACCAAAAAGAAAACAGATCAATAAAACCAGTGCGGCAGTCGATTTGAAGATGTATCTTTGGCATTTGTATTCAGGGGGTGGGATGTCGTAGAGTTTTATACATACTACAGTGGAATATACCTAATAAATGGCATTAAGGGTCATTGGATATATGACTGTAACTTGCCACAGTATAATTATAACTGCATCAAGGTCAGCCAGCTAGGGTTGGGCAGCTTGCCCTGTTATCCTGCCATCCAGTTAGCCTCAGATAAGATAGCATACACACAACACAGACGTCAAGACGATTAAGTATTTGTCAAAGAAATAACAACGGCTACTCAATCACAGCCTCCTTGCATCTTCAGAATAGCAGGCAACATTTCAAGTACCCAAAAAATTTGAATAGTACAAATTTAAAAGTAAAAATTAATTATGGAGCAAGGAGACAGTCAACGGCTTAAATGTAAAGGATTAACCGATATAGATTAAACAATTAAACTGTGAATACAGTCCTAGTAGACTTTTTGTCTCCACTGATTGAGTCACAGAACTCGACTCACAAAGAACTACGCTGTTCTAAATGGGGTTTGGCCTGCGCTGCGTTTCTTAGTGACCCAGTTGGGCATGTTGTTCCTTCTCCCAGTGCTGCTCAGTGTTGGGTTTCAGCTAGTGCTTCCCCAGGGCAGAAGCGCAGTTTGACTGAGAAGCAAGCCCAAGAACACTGAAACCAGTCAGTAATCCAGTGGAACAGATATGGAGTCAGACTGTGAAAAAAGATTCACTGGTGGAATAAAGAAATAAAAAAATAATAAAAATAATAATTTAATGTAATTGTCGAAGGGCTAAATGAAGTTAAGCATATTAATTAATTAATTTCCCACAGCTCAGCTTGGTGTTGAATTGACAGGTGTACCACAGCCGGGTGATGACCTGAGAATTATGACAACAACGCTAAATGAAATTCTACATTCCTAAACTTTTTATGATATTAACCATAAACATACTGTTACTTTAAATGTTGTCACTATCAAGCCATTAATAGTCACTCATCTTTGAAAAACTTGCCAGTATATAATTTTAGAATACATTTCACATCTTTAGTAGTTATTTTTTTAGTGTCATTAATATGGAAATTACAGTAAGGATATGCAAAAACCACGCGAGCACTGTACGTTCCCCTTACTACGGCAGTCAAGTATCTGGTTCAGTCTCCTGGAAAATGCAGTAGAGAATGCTTGAGGTATAACAGTTTTACAAATGAAGGACATGCATTTGCTTTGACTCTGTCCACTGAAATTCAATATAATATGTATTTTAACATTTACACGACTTTCTTATCCACAACAACTAACAAGAGCAAATACATTTAAGATCCTTGCTCAATGGCACAACAGACCGTTCAACTAGTCAGGGCTACCAATGTTTCAACTCTTAACCCCAGACCACATTAAAGATTCCTATGTCCTCCCTGCATCAATGCCAGACTAGTCAGTGGTGGTCAGCAGGAAAACCAATGGCACTTCCAGCTTTCAAATTTTTTTTGGTGAAAAACTATTCATATATCCTTGCTTTTCATTATTCTGTTAAACTAGGCCTGTAACCTTGAAAGGAGATCCAAGGTCACAGAACCAAATATAGAGCTGTCCCTCGCCCTGTAAATGTTTGGTTGTGTGGAATATAAAAAGGCTAAGGGGAAAGCAGTTCTCCACAAGCTTTATGTGGTCACCCACCAGACAACCAAAACAGGACCACCAATTCTGTATTCATGACAACAAAAGCTAGGCCTTTGTTCAGCATGGGCAGTAAACAATGTCTTTAGGAGTAATTAGAAATAACCACAAGGTGGTTCTGTATAAGGAAAACAGTAGCCCCACTCCGTTTGTGTTTTTATTGAAGAGATACGATGCAGTCTTTCACAAGCTGGAATAACTGCTCTGAATTAGTTTGTTTCATGGTTTGGTTAAGGTAAGCCAACGTTGTCTATTTAAAACCGCTTGTAGTGAGTATGTCCATTTTCTCAGCACTCTGGTGACACCTATTGTGATATTGTAAAAAACGTTTTATTCAGGAAATACCGTAAACCCTATGGTAGAATGATGGGTGACTACTTACACTCTATCCCTGACATGTTTATACATACAGAAAAATGTGTGTGGAAAAACGATACTGACACAATCAAAATGCTGAAAAACAAAGTATTTCCCAGACCACAGGTACAGTATGACTCAGACATAACATCCTAGAACGACAGACAATCCGTAAATTAAAACGCAAGAGGCTTCGGACTGATAATATTCTCATTCATCATATTTGAGGCAAGAGGAATTAGGTATCAAAGGGAAGATGAGATACTGTAAATGACCACCACGATGAAGCGTGTCGAGATAAACGTTTCCAAGTCGTCGGGAATTGATCCCAATCTTTCGACCTCAGCTGAGCTTGACACGTTGGTCCAGCCGACACCCATAAGGCTGAGAGAATGAGACCGTACTGTCCATAGACAGTCCATAGACTTCAGGTTGTCTGTCATGAACTTGAACATTCAAATGATTCCTTGTCAATCACACGGTGAGCAGGTTGTTATGATTATTGTGTTGGTGACTTACTTGAGGCAGTGAAGGGGTCCCGGGGGAGCCATTCGGGCCACACTCGCCCCATTGACGGTGCTGAGCTGCACCTCAGAGACATAAAAGGTGACGTGAGAGGACTGCAGTCTGGTCTTCACCACCTCCAGTGGACAGGTCAGAATAGCACCCACCGTGCCCCCACAGCTGGACAGAGAAAGACAGAGAAAACAGGCAGGTCAGACAAATTTAGGACCACATTTGCGGCCTAAGCACTTCATGTTGCAATATAGTACTAACCACCAAACATATAGGCTTTTAGTTTGCCGCTTGTGCTTTTATAACTTTTGAAGCTTTCTTTTCATTATTATGGCATTAAATATCAGAAGTTTTAAAGGTGAAGAAGGGATGAAGAAGTTTTAAAGCTGAACTCTGATTTCTTCAATGGTGGGGGTTATCAACAATGCTATTGAAAAGTGGGACAACACCCACCAGCAGCAAAAGGTTCAACAGTGAAGTGCAGCTGGAGGGAAAAAAGCCTGCTAATAATTACAGACGCTGAAAGCAGTAACCCTGGGCAACCCTACCTAATTAAACCAAGTTGTTGGTGACCGGTCGTGGCCCGGCCTTCTGCTTGTAATGCTTTGTCATGGTTGGTCTGACCTGCCTAATCCAAGTGGATTTCTATTTGCGCAGGGTGACCCACACAGCTCCACTTGAAAACAATACTTCCCTGGCATGTTATTCAACAGAAGCATGTTCAAAGAGGCTATTACCAGTTTAGCTCAGACGGCGGTGCGTGGTTACGGCCACACACCAGGGTGGTGCGCTGGACTTCCACATGAGGCTAGCGAGTAAAAGTATGAACGTGTGTGCACTCCCTGTTGTAAGTCACTCTCGACAGCAGCATCTGACAAATCACTGGAACGTTTACGGTGTAACGACGTCACAAACCGGTCACCTGTAGGTCAGGTTAAAGTAGGCGTGATACGACTGCATGGCGTCAGTGCTGACTGGCTATTGAAGGCTGCATATTCTTTAGCTGCAGCCTTCCCACAGCCCGACTATATATTCCCTGCTCCCTTTCAAAATGTTGACCCACATAGAGGGAGGTGTGACCTTCGGCCCAGATTCCAGGGCTGTACCACACTGACAGTGTGAGTGTGTGTACACAACTGCCATGAGGATATGCACACAGGCTTTGGGGCCTGATTTAGAGAGAAGGGGATCAGCCATCCTTATTTCCATGTCGGAACAGAAACTTTGTCACAACTTGTGTGAACAATTTAAGTTTTCCAAGCTCACTGTATGGGATAAAGGAAAAATGTCAATATTCTGTCTAATGTTTTTTCACAAAAAAAAATTGACATGCCCAACAAGGCAAAATAAAGCTTTAAGGAAGAAAAATGTTTACACAGCAATGAACTCTATTATCTTCTTGCCTCTCTGATGAATATGGGGGTGGCTGAAATTGAAAACAGGCATTTGGTGTTATCCAAAAACGGGATGGGCAACTACAATCCTCGTGTTAAACGTCACATCATATTTTCACCCCATTCCTAGTGCAGCCAACCAACTGAACTGCATTAAAAACTGAAGCGTGTTATTAGTGGATTATTTGAGTCCCTAGCATGTCAACTAAAGTAGCACATCAGCCAGGTTGTGTGTAGCCCAGTGGTTAAGAGCACATGCTGTGCCAGGGTTGTCCGTTCAACACCAACAAGAGCCAGTATGCAAAAGTACAACAAAGATTACTATCAGTTGCCCTGGATGTTTCTCATAAAGGACTTAAAAGGTTTCAAATGTAATCAGGCTCCTTAAGGCTTGAGTCCATAACAATGCCAGAGTTTTGGTTGTCCCATAGAGACAAACTCGCCATACAGTGAGAAGGGCTCTAATTGGTTGCATTTTAATACTGTGTGACTGTGATGGTTCAACCTACATTTAACTTGGAGCAGTCAGACATTGAGTCCACCCAGATCAAGTCAATGATGTGACACATAGACAAGTGCCCTTTAACCCTTTGAAATTACCACCATTATCAGCAGACATGTGAATATCTTAAAGCTCAAACATGCTTAAAGTTCAACAGTGAGACCCAGATGACTGCATACACTGTAGATATAAGAAGAATAAATAAATACGATACAATTGGTTCCTCGACAGTTAAGACACAACTCCTAAAAGACCCTTCAGGAAATGTTCATTTTAGAGTGATAGGGGTACAGAAAAGGCAAACTCATGTTGCAATGACAAAGTTTCAACTGAGATTTGTATACAATGCCTGCCCGCCATCTGCCAATGTTGTGTTATTAAAATTTTGGGGGCATGAAAACGCAAGTGTCATCAAGAGTCAACATGTTATTCTTTGATACATCTCTAGCCAGGTTTCACTCAACGGCGTTGGTACTGTTGCCCGCCTACGTGAAGTAGCTAGTTACGTGATAAACGTGGAGTTTTGAAGCCTCAGCTAGCGAGCTGTATCAACCGTCGCTCTTTGCTCCAGGACAACAAAGGCTGCCGTCACTGTCATGGATATTTCATTCAATCATCCGTACGACGGAAAAACACGAACCCACCTATGCGTGAGTGTGATGACGCATAGAATAAACTTGTTGTCCGTCGAATCTAGTCATGTCGTGCGCGATAAAACATTGGAGAGAATCTAGCTATGTAGAGTAACAGCAGTATCTTACTTTGATGCCGCAGGACAAGAATTAATTAGCTGGCTCGCTATTGAGCATAGCACGCGTAGTGTAGCTGCTGCTACTGATGTAACATACAAGCGCGCCAGAAGAATGCAAGATAAAGTGACATAAGAAGCAGTCAGGAAATGGCATGTCGTGTTAGCTAAATAGCAAGCTAACGTTATTTGTACATAACAATTAATACTCACCCTCCAGCAAACAAATGAACCAAGGTATCCCTTTGACTCATTCTTTATCATTCTCCGAACCAGCACACTATTTGGACTGCGTCAAGGAGGAAGACAGGAGTTGGATGGCGAACCGTAGACCGCCCAGATGTCGAAAACGATATGCGTACGTCGATATTTCAGCGACGACGATTTTTAAATCAGTACAGCAGCTACAAATGTGATTCAGACTGCCGTATCTAGACGGCCGTCTAAACCTTAGTCAATTAATCGAAGCCTTTTTCAGTTTGAGCAATCATATTTTAATGCACAGGCCTTAGTTTAATTCGTTGGTCGTTATATTAGAAAACATAAGGAATTAAAACTAATGTCTTAATGTATTCTAGGTTCTATCAATCGGTATTTAGTACAGTCATCCTCGCTTCCATTTCTCATCTGGTCACTGTCTGCTGCAGAGCGAGAAGGAGAGGTCATAGTATTTACTAGAATAGACTGCAAAACAGAGCCTGCTATTGGCCAGTTTACTTAGGTACGTCACTTTGTCTCCGCCCGATCACGCATCTTTCTCATGATCATTCTGGGACAGTTAGACTTACTGGTTGCCTATAAATACCTAATTAACGTATTTAGAACTATATTCTTTACTAGGATATAGCGGGCAGTCTGACTATTTAAAATGCTTTACTTGCTAAATTGATGAATATGATGTTCTTTGCAAGTAAATTATGTAAACTCATATTCTGCTTACCTATTGGATATTTTGCAATTACACGTCAACGTTTTTGGTTTATGTACACATTGCATTTTCGATTTTCAGGCCAATTATTTGCTTCATAGAATTTAATGCCAGTAAATAATTAGTTGACTAACTAATGCAGATAAAGATCACACTGATATTGCACATATTACATGTACAATAAATCTGGTGAACATATCGGGAAACATTGATGCCCTGAACAGGAAAAAGAGACTCATAGCCCTGTAGTGGACTAACTACAGACTGGCAATGATGTACTAAAGTCCCTGTCAGGCAACCAGATCAGCTGAGAAAGGTTGTAACATAATTACCATTAACATTAATAATGGTAACTGTTGTTGGCTGATCTAATTGTTTTTTAATTGAACAATTGGAAAAGTTGAAATCATATGTGTGAAGGCCAACTTTATAAACAAATGTCTTTGTAAACAAAAACAAGATCGGCACACTCACTGAAAGCCTATGACTGTGTTATGAATTTCCTAAAAAGGAAATTAGTTATTACATATGGCCCTTTTCAGAGTCTTCAAGATAATTCAATGAAGACCTGCCTGATCAGATTTTCAATGTATTAAGACAAAAAAGGATAAAAAGAAAGGAAGCATATACAGTAGTTCGCATGGAAACCAATTTCTTAAAAATCAGGCATCACAACACAGATGTAGTCGTTACATTATGAAATAAAAATATCAACTTGATGGCCTTTTATTAAAATGATTTATGCCAGAGAAGTTAGACACATCAACATAAGTTAAAAGTCCAATTTGAACTACATCAATCGCAGTCTTGGTAGGTAGTTTTAGCATGCCTGCTTGAGTTAAGGGTTCGCAGGCCGGCAAAACCAGTTTTTTTCTGTCCCTTTTAAAGTAATGTTACCAGCAACATATATTTTTATATGCTAAACACAAAGTTATTTTGTAGACAGATGCGCTAACAACGAGACAGTCATTAGCCTCTTTTGCAAGCCTCTTACACACCAGTCACACAGAACAATAAAAATGATATTTATCAAGCATTTGAATTGCCTAAAAGTCATCAAAATGGTCCCGGAATAATAGGCATATTAGACAAAATAAGTTTTAACTAACTCTGAATGACCTCATGGTATCTCTAAGACTAACCAGTTTTGAGTTTGATTGTTAACTGCTGATTTTCCTATTTATTTTTGAGAAATCTTCGAGGGGGAACATTTAAACCTTACATTAACCTGGTTGTATATGTGTGCACACCCTCCTATAACTGGAGAGGTTGCTGTGTTCAGAATTAACCAATCACATTCAAACTCATGTTAAATAGAATTACACACCTGCCATCATTTTAAGTGACTCTTAAGTGACTCTGATTAATCACTAATTATGTTCAAATCATGTTCAAATCATGTTAATCTGTTCTAGTAGGATTTTCCTGACATTATTATGTCAATGAATATCCTGCATGTTAAAGGTCATTTTGCCTCAGGGTTAGCTGTTTTCTATTTATACTTACTGTCAATATTCTTGTTAGCCCATTCTTTTCACACGTGAACATGAGTGCCGGGAACTTTATCAATATTTGAGTCCAAAGGGGAGAAAAGACGAGAATAGGATTTACAGGCTTTGCAGAAATTAGATCTAACTGCTGATTTTGGAACTTTATAACTGGATTGAAACCATGTTAGTAACATGGAAGAACTGTAAAACGTTCACACAACACAATTATCACAGAGGCTATGCACAATAGACAACTGTTAGACAACTAACCATGAAGAACGCCATACACACAGTCACGCAACTCTGTGCCCAGGACTCAGGTCACAGAGTATTCAAGAGGCAAGTTCATGATACCCCTAAACCTTTAGTCACCAGTCAGCAATGGGTTGTTGCCCAATGCAAAATTCCAAAGTTAAAGTTTTTGTGTATATACATATATATATGCAGAATTAACCAATCACATTCAAACTCATGTTAAATAGAAGTAATTACACACCTGCCATCATTTAAAGTGACTGATTAATCACATATAAAGTTCAGCTATAAAGTTCAACTATTTTCTTAGTTGCTTCTCAGAGCAAAAGCCATGGTCCGCAGAGAGCTTTCAAAGTATCAGAGGGATCTCATTGTTGAAAGATATTAGTCAGGAGAAGGGTACAAAAGAATTTCCAAAGCATTAGATATGCCATGGAACACAGTGAAGACAGTAATCATCAAGTGGAGAAAATATGGCACAACAGAGACATTACCAAGAACTGGAAGTCCCTCCAAAATGTATGAAAAGACGAGAAGAAAAATGGTCAGGGAGGCTTCCAACATTAAAGGAGCTGCAGGAATATCTGGCAAGTACTGGCTGTGTGCTTCATGTGAAAACAATCTCCCATATTCTTCATATGAATGGGCTATGGGTTAGGGTGGCAAGTCGGAAGCCTTTTCTTAAAAAGAAAAACATTTAAGCCTAACTGAAGTTTGCAAAAACAAACATCAAGTCTCCCCAAAACACGTGGGAAAATGTGTGAGGGTCTGATTAAACCAAGGTTAAACTTTTTGGCCATAATTTCAAAAGGTATGTTTGGGTGCAAAAACAACACTGCACATCAACCAAAGAACACCATACCCACAGTGAAGCATGCTGGTGGCAGCATCATGCTTTGGGGCTGATTTTCTTCAGCTGGAACCAGGGCCTTGGTCAGGGTGGAGGGAATTATGAACAATTCCAAATACCAGGCAATTTTGGCACAAAACCTTCAGGCATCAGTTATAAAGCTGAAGATGAAGAGGAAGTTCACCTTTCAGTACGAGAACGACCCAAAGCACACATCCAAATCCACAAAAGCATGGCTTCACCAGAAGAAGATTAACATTTCGGAATGGCCCAGCCAGAGCCCAGAACTGAATCCAATTATACATTTGTGGAGTGATCTGAAGGGGGCACAGGAGATGTCCTAGAAATCGGACAGATTTGGAGCGCTTTTTCAAAGAAGACTGGGCAGATATTGCCACGTCAAGATGCGCCATGCTAATAGACTCCTACCCAACAAAGTATAAGTTTAAGGGTGTGCACACTTATGCAACCAGGTTATTGTGAGATTTTAGTTTTTCACTCTCAAAATGTTCAGTATGTCTTTCAATTGAATTGTTCATGTTATAGGTCACATTAAAGGTAGAAAAATCTTCAGCAGTCTCGTAATTTTAAACCTTTGAGTGTTCCTCACTCAAAACCTTCCTATTCAACTTTTTTGGAAACAAAATCAAAGGTGCAATTGTCTCTTAATTTTTTTAGGAGCCTTTGGCAGGGAATTTGTCACTCTAAGTGTGAAAAATATTTGGATATGAAAATGGGAACAGGTCTCATCCATAAACAATGGTTGCCATTGTTCTTGACAAGCTTGGGCCTGATTAAAGGTATTGGCTTCCTGTCCCTGCACAGATTTTGACTGAAATCTGTGGAATCCGGTAACATACATAAAGCCTTATTTCTGTGACTTTCTCTTATTGGTGACTCACATGAAAAAGGACATCCCTACCACATATACACAAAGAGCGATTTAACCCAGAATCTCTGAAGGAGGGAACAAGTTCCAACACATGGGAACTTGCTTTTAACACCTGCAAAACCTGAAGTCATTATTAAATCTTACCTTTCAAGGCCATTGAGGTCTTAAGCCATAAAGGATCCAAAATCTACAAATACAACCCCATTTCCAAAACAATTGTGTAAAACAAATAAAAACAGAATGCAATGGTGTGCAAATCATTTAAACCCTATACTGAATAGAATATTGTACTAAAACTAAATATGAAATGTTGAAACTAAGACATTTTATTGTTTCTTGAAAAAGATATGCCCACTTTGAATTTAATGCCATCAACATGTTTCATAAAAGTAGGGACAGAAGCACCAAAAGACTGGAAAAGTTGTGTAATGCTAAAAAAGTAAACCTGGTGGAATATCACACAAACTAATTAGGTCAATTGGCAACAGGTCAGTAACGTGATTGGATATTAAAAGACAGGATGGGTCTGTCAGAGGATATGCCTGTCATTCCAGAAAGAATGGGTCGGTCAGAAGCTAGGATGGGTCGGGGTTCACCACTTTGTGAAAGACTGCACAGGCAAACTATTTAAGAATAACATTTTGGGGAGCTCATCATCTACAGTACATAATGTCATTAAAAGATTTAGAGAATCTGGAGAAATCTCTGTATGCAAAGGACAAGGACGAAAACCAATATATGATGACTGTGATCTTCAGGCCCTCAGAAGGCACTGTATTAAAAAAAAAAGAAACAATTCTGTAGTGGACATCACTGCATGGCCTAAGGAACACTTCCAAAAACCATTGTTTGTAGTACGTTGTTGCATCCACGAATGAAAGTTAAAAATCTGCCATGCAAAGAAGGAACCATACATAAACAAGATCCAGAAACGCCAGCGCCTTCTCTGGGCCTGAGCTCATTTTAGATGTCCTGAGGCAAAGCGGAAAAGAGGAAGGGGACCAGTGAACTTGTTATCTGCACACAGTTCAAAAGCCAGCATCCTTGATGAATGGAGGTGCATTAGTGAATATGGCATGGGTGACTTGCACATCTGTGAAGGCACCATGAATGCTGAGCAATATATACAGGTTTTGGAGCAATATATGTTGCCACCCAGATGATGTATTTTTCCAGGAAAACCTTGATTATTTCAGCAAGACAATGCCAAACCGAGTAAAAGAGTTTAGGTGCTAAACTGGCCTGCCTGTAGTCCAGAACTGTCACCCATTGAAAACATTTGGTGCATTATGAAACAAAAAATACGACAAAGACCCTGAACTGTTGAGCCGCTGAAATCATATACCAAGTAAGAATGGGAAAACATTTCACTTTCAAAACTACAACAATTGGACTCCTCAGTTCCCAAACACTTATAGAGTGTTGTTAAAAGAAGGGATAATGCAACACAGTGGTAAACATGCTCCAATCCCAAAATTTTTGTAAACGGTGTTGTAGATTGATAAGGTGAGTGTTTCATAACAAGCAAAAGTGACCACTGGGTGACATTTGATTTGGAATGCAGTGATAGGAGATAATACTTTTAAAAAAGCATGGCTCCTGGCCTATAGATTCTGTATCCAAAATAATGTTAAGGATATACACTCTGAAGTCTTGCATAATATATACCCAATCAATATATACATCTCCAGATTTGCAGATATTGATAAAAATGTTACATTTTGTAACTCTTTAATTGAAACATTTCTCATCTTCTGAACTGGACTAGGTTTAATAGACTCTACACTCAGCCAACATGCATTTATACATTTTTACAACTTGTACTCCTTAAATGTTCACCTGACACAGCGAGAAGAGGACCGATCACCCCTCTGAGCCTGGTTCCTCTCTAGGTTTCTTCATACATTTTGGCCTTTTTAGGGAGTTTTTCCTAGCCTCTGAAATTCAACACTGTTGTTGTTTGCTCCTTGGGGTTTCAGGCTGGGTGTTTTGTAAAAGCACTGTGACAACTGCTGATGTAAAAGGGGCTTTATAAATACATTTGATTGACTGACTAATCTTTTTGACGAGTTCAACTTTGTGAAATGGTTTTTGGAATGGTTAGATCCATCACCTAAAACATTTCAATTGCTACAGTGCTCGGTACTTTCAAATGCTACAGAAATTATTTGCTACTTTGACAAAAAATAAAATGTATTTATTATGAATGAGGAAATTATTTATCCATCAATGCAAATTAGCCAAAGCTGCCCCAATATTTATACCCTTTCTAGTTAAATTCACCTCTCTAATTGACTTCCTTAAACTGGTCAACAACAAGGAGAGAAAAACTTTTGTTAAATATTATGATATCTTATTTGTAAATTTATTTTTCATATTATTTGTGTATCATATTTTTGTATGCCCTATTTATGTTTTTTTTAAACAGTGTTCTTTTAAATAACATTGCCTGTCTTTGGAATTTACTGTTTTTCATGCATAAAAAAGCATCTGTGCTGACTCTTTTCAGCCACCAGAGGTTGATATAGCTCTTCTGAGCAAAGTATTCCACTAAATTGTTTGAGCTGGAGAAGCTGGTCAACAACTAACCGGAATCTACTTCCTACTCAGATTTCAAAACAGATAACTAATCTGGTCTGTCTACCGCCTGGAGGATTGGGGATTGGTGTGAAGGACATCCCCTCGCTGAACCAGCCACTCGCCCCAAGGCCAGACAATGCTTCTAATATCGCCATTGACAAACACCAAACAAAAAATTCCAAAGCGAGGGCTTTAAACCGTCATCCACTCCGAACAATTACAAGGGGAGCTTCCAAATCAGGGACATTCCAAACAAAGTAAACAGAGTTCCCAGGCTCGAGAGACTATCGGCTGCCACGGAATAACTTTTACAACATTTCACTGAGGAAGATGTGTACTGTATGCTGCTGCTGTAAACGACACATTATTTCCCACCCAATGTAGACTTTGCTTTACCAGTACAGTATATTTTGGTATGGACAGGACCCCTGGGTCACTGGGTAAGAGTGGTTTCCCTGAGCTCCATGTCTGCTATTAATGGAATCTCCACCTACCTAAATCCAGAATAGATAAAGCAGAAGGAGTCAATCACAGCCAGACAGGCTGACCAATAGAACAAGACTGACTCAGGCCTGCGTCCGTTTGTCCCCAGGCGTCTTTCAGCACCTCCAGCAGTGATGCCAAACATCCACCATCTTTGAACAGTAAATCTACAAACCCATTGGGTAAAGTGCTCCACTCCTTCCTCAATCTACACAAACTTGTCCTGGTAAACAGTGTTGAGTCTACCTTTTACACCACACAATTTGTGTTCACTAGACCTCTGTTTTCTGTTTTCATACCACCCAAATTCTTGGTTTGCATAGATGTACCAAAGGACCAGTAACCACTATTTCTCCCACCACACCCAATCACCCAAAAATTATACGATTATAAAAAGAAAACTTGGCTAAAATGCTGAAAACTGGTTTCCACAAGAGATTTGATCGTTAGGAGGTCCAGGGCAGATTCTCATCTGAGTAAATCAATAAAAAGGTATACTATCTACAAACACAAATAAAAACATCACTGAGCAAAGAAAGAGAGAGTGACTATACTTCTGCAAAAACACTACCACGCATGAGCAAGGACACTAGTGAACACTTTGGTATACTTCTGCAATTGCAGTACAGTGAATACTACAATTTATACTATTCATGAAGAAACACACTACAGGGAATGTTATGTAAGAGATTTGGCAATAGTACATTCATTTGAGCCTGGTTCTACAGTAATTTAGCATATGGGAATTCCTTTTATTTGTATTATTCGATGATTTTAATAAATTTAGCTCAGTCTTGTGATTTTTGTTCATGTTTTTATGAGTAGACGACAGAAGGATTCTGCACGAGCACCACGCAGTACAAACAGACCATAACTGAACACTGATCCGTTCATGCAATTCGACTAGACGATTACATTCGAAGAACAAAATCAGTTTTTTTCAAGCTTGCTATCGTTTTCTATCCTTTCTGTTACAACGTATGAATCTCAGCTTTATCATAAACAAAAGTACATAAAAAATGTGACAATTAAATGTATACCCACTACAATATAGTAGTTTATACTAGCTTGTCTTGTCTGCTCAGTGTGGTCACATATGAAGTTTTAGGATAATTAACCTTTGTAGGACCGAAATGTAATATTTTTATTATGCGTCACCTGAGATAATAATGTGACCACGTGACCACAATGATACAGCGCACAGCTGAGATGTGAGCCAACCAGTGAGTGTTAGCTTGCTGTCATAAATCCGTGCAAAATAGCGTTACGCTGTTTCTGCAAGAAGACCAGGAGATGGCTACAAACTAGTAAATGATCCAGCCAATGGGGCAAACACACGACTCGCAGTCATTTATTTTATTCATCCCGATGCATCGTTTTCTGACTAACGTTACAGTAGACATCAATGTCATCTCATCTCTAGCTAGCTAGCTAAATAGCTAACGGCAACGTTAGCTAGATAGCTAAGCTAAGGCCAGGGTGACTATACGGTACGTTATCCCTTGTTATGTATATTAGCTAGATTGTTTTGCAAGGATAAACTAACTGCATCGTCTACACAGCTTTCCATTACATTGTAGATATTTACTGTGTAGCTTGCTAACCACTGTATTGCCAGTATCGATTATTACAGTATTCTGTGTCATATCGGACAGTATTCGAAAACACGAACGCTAGTTCACTATTACGGACAACATTTTCCTGGTGTCTGGTTTTATTGATACACTGTCTGTGGCCCAGTTCTGATCCTCATTACTGACATTTAAAACAGATTGTGTTGTTTACATATTGTAACTCAGTGTTAATCGCTCATTCGTACGTAAGGTGTGCTAATAACTGTACCTGGAATGGTAAACGGATCTCTTGAGTGTGCACGGGTTACATGCCAACGATTTGGTCCCCCCATCTCCACATAAACTTGGCAAGATTAAGTATAGTACTTGTAAAGAATTACCCATTCGGTAGATAAAACAAGGTTTTGAGCATGTAAAATCTGTTATTGTATAGAACCGTTTTTGTCATTACGGTTAATCCGTAAAAAATAAATTGGGTTATATTTCAACTGATTTCACCAATTGTTATGAACTGTCACTGAGAAGAAACTTGTAATAATAAGTTATTCTACCCAAGCTAATATTCTAATACTGTCACTCAGTCCAAACAGATACCCAGCAGTGGGAGGGGAGGTGCGCACTGACTCCTTGACTGTTGGCTTTTCCGGCGCGTCACCATGACTTCATCGGGCTGCTGTCACCTGCCTGGATCCTTGTGCGAGTACTCCGGCAGCGTCGATCTGCCTAAGGAGGCAGAGGAGCCTGATGCAGGCCAGGCCCAGTACGTCGCCAAGGTTACGGCCAAAGATGGCCGCCCACTTTCCATGGTTGTCAAAGCTGTGGGCTCACAGAGGTGAGGGGTTTGTTCCAGGAGGTTCTTATGTTTTTTTTCTGCATGCATGCCTACCTGTGGATGTGTCATTTTGCTATCTGACCCACTTACTTAAATGAAGATTTACAGTGGGCATATCAGGTTTACCCCTTCTGATGAATTGGGTTCAATAAATGTACATTATGTTTAATGTAATTTGAAAACAAGGCTCCCGCCTGATCTTACTCCACTATGTGTCTAGTAATGAGGGCATGTGTCGGATCTGCCACGAGGGAGCCGGTGGTGAGACGCTGCTCTCCCCTTGCGACTGCACGGGGACCCTGGGCAAGGTGCACAAAAGCTGCCTGGAGAAGTGGCTGTCCTCTTCCAACACCAGCTACTGTGAGCTCTGTCACACTGAGTTCAGCGTCGAACGGCGGCCCCAGCCCCTCACACAGGTACAAGCTCAGTATGTTATAGGTTTTAGCCCCCAATCAACTCAACGTTAAAATTACAGACGAAGCGCCATGAAAATGACCATAACACTCCTTCCCTTGCGTGGTGCCAGTGGTTGCGGGACCCGGGCCCTCGCAGTGAGAAGCGGACGCTGCTGTGCGATCTGGCCTGCTTTCTGCTCATCACCCCCCTGGCGGCCATCTCGGGCTGGCTCTGTCTGAGGGGAGCCCAAGACCACCTCACCCTCAACAGCCGGCTGGAGGCTGTGGGCCTCATCGCCCTCACCATCGCCCTCTTTACCATCTACATCCTCTGGACATTGGTAACTACACACACTCAGGTTTTACCCCAAAGGCATGTGCCGACCTAACTCCGTTGTGAAATCTGTCTCTACCACAGACAGACTACGGTACTAAAAAAAGGCATCACGTCCTTACACGCTGGTCAAATAAACGGCGACTATCTATTTGGTGAAGCTGCTTTCTTAGGTGCACGTCAAGTGTCTGATGTCCAGTTGCGTTGGCCTCTTTTCACCTCAGGTATCGTTCCGCTACCACTGTCAGCTGTATTCTGAGTGGAGGAGGACCAATCAGAAAGTGCAGCTGCTCATGCCTGACATGAAAAAGGCACACTCGACCCAACATTCCGTGCCGACCAAGAAGTCGACCAAGAAAGGGACCGACGAGACCGTTGTATGAGCACCGGAGACAATATGGTCTCTCCGAAGAAAGTGTAACAACTTCTGCACTCATAGAACATTCTGGGGAGATTCCATCTCTCCATATTCACTTTTATTTGAAGCACTTGAGCCCCAGAACCATAACCAATGATAATTGGGGACATTTTGGGGGCGGAGTGTGGTGGAAAATCTGAACACAAACAGTACAACAGGGCTAATGTAGCGTGATCTGATGCAGCATGTGTTAATACAGTATATCTGAAACCTATCACCCTCCTCTCATTCACAAAATGTATTTAGCTGTTTTTGGACAACTGGCATCCGTTAGCCTCGTGAATTTACTCAGAGCAACGACCATGTGAACAACCAAGCTCTAAAGGAGCTGTCTGTTTTTAAATATTTGCCCCTTTTGGATGTGATAGGCGTCGGAGACGGGGGGCGGGGTTTGGTGTGTCAGTCAGTGTTTGCAGAGTGTGCAAATGTATTTGATGTAATTGTCTTCCGGTTTTCCCTACCCTGAGTGAGTTGAGTAATTGTGCAATAAAACATAAAGGACTCTCGGTCTTTAAATTGGACACATCTGTCAAAGTACAACAGCTTGTAGGTTAAACTTCTCTAGTTACAAGAGGCACACAAGATGTAATGCTATGTCTTAATTAAAATGCATAAGCTGCATCACACAAACCGCAAATAGACATTTCTGGAACTACACTCCCTGCAAACGGTTCGGGTTGTAGGCGTATATTGCACAGGTAGCATTGAACTGATACACTCAACTACTGTACAGCAATATTGTAAAATTTAATTTCATGGCATTAATATAATGTGAGTTGGCAAGCTATCAAAAACAAAAGAAATATATTACACAAACAAAGAATGTTGGCGCCACAACACATAGATGACAGAAAGGGAGGGAAGGTGAGGCAGGTTGTCATGGGTTACAGGTTCTGGCAACACTGCAGTTTGTTCCCTTTCTGGTCCATGGTGGGCGGAACACTTATGTCCACCACATTGTTCCCAGGGGACTCGTCATGGGCGGATCGTTCGGCGATCTGCTTCTGCGATACAATGCGATAGATTTCTGTAGAGAGAGAAGAATAGACCGTTGTTGTGCATCTACCAATACTTCCCTAATCTACTTCATGTGAACTAGTCTGAAAATGTGGGCATTTCCAAAGAGCATTTAGCTTTTACCCATCTGGTTCGTTAGATAGTATTTTTGCTGTTTAACTACCTGTAAGAATATTCTTGAAAGCTTCCTCTACATTAGTCGAATCCAAGGCAGAAGTTTCAATAAACGATAGGTTGTTCTTCTCTGTAGGGAGAAAGTGATTTATGTCATCATCAACAAAGTGTACAGAAATTCAGTTTTTACTACTACACAGTGTCTCAATGCCATGTGTATTACTTAATCAGGCTGCTATGTCACAATAACATGCTTTCCTTGTGACAACCAAGGACGTATAAAAATTCCATATACTTTCACTCTGTCAATCTCTGAAATCAGTGGTCATTTGGTACTACAAGTTGAATAGTGATTGTTTTATGACATTGTCCCAATTTCAACCTTATTTCAGCTCCCGTGTGTGTTGTCATGACAATCACCATTTAAGTTGCCAAGGCTGCACACACATCTAGGACAAGGGAAGGAAAAACAACACTTGGCTCCAGTAACCCATTTCATTCAGGCTTTTGGATGGTTTATAAAAGACTAATTTATAAAAGACTAATTTAAAAACACTAGGCCCCTGTTCCATTTTTTAAGTATATAGATACATAATGGACCTACACATTTTCCAATAACTGCAGTTTTTCCTCTCAAAAACAGTTTTAACTGAAGTTTTAAACCCGACGTGGCCCTCGAGTCAAAAACATTGATTTAGGACCAGGCTATGATCCCTCCCGCCAATAGACCTGCTCACCTGCGAAAGCCCTGGCCTCGTCCGTGGGCACGGCCCTGAGGTGGCGCAGGTCACTCTTGTTGCCCACCAGCATGATGACAATGTTGTTGTCGGCGTGGTCCCGCAGCTCCTTCAGCCAGCGCTCCACATTCTCATAGGTCAGATGCTTGGCGATGTCGTACACGAGGAGAGCCCCCACAGCCCCTCTGTAGTAGCTGCGGGAAAGAGACCGTATCAATATTCACGCACCACCAGAAAACCACACACATTGCCATGGAGCACGTCCGCCTGCTTTCAGATGTCCTCCAATTTTTCTATATTTTCATTGTTAGATGTTTCCAGACCTTCGTCCAAAACATGCTCAATAGAGGGATCCTATGTGAAGAAACAACACGATTGTTATGCTTCTACCGTTTCTTTGTGCGTAACTGAGTTTGACCCGCAACATCTCAATTGGATTTAGGTCTGAATGTTGACAGGACCATTGCAAAATATATTTCAGTATATTTGTTTCAGCCATTTGAACACAGCCCTGCATGTCTGGTTTGGATTACTGTTGTTTCATATGACACCTCGAGTACGTCAGCTTCATCTCACAAATTACCTGACATTCCCCCTTTAGATTTCCCTGACAAGAGTACAACACATAGTTACTTCAGTGAATTTAAGCAGACAAACCCAAAACAACTATGGAAGCCCAAATGTGACACCAAAGTACAGCTGAGTCATTGCAGCTAGGTATTTAAATGCTGCTCACTGTATGCAAACAATGTCCGGGGGTCCAGCAAAGGGTGACCCGAAAAGTGTCTTGAATGGGTAAATGTTGGGCAAGATTGCCTTGTAATATCACACTCTTGCCACTTCTTGTGCTAGGCTAGGCGTCTGAGCTCAACTGTGGTTATTGTCTGGGGAATGCGTTCACCTGCAGCACATGTGCACTAGCTCACGGTTGAGCAGGCAATGTGAAAATAATCAAAACTATTTTGTGAGATTAGCTTGAAAAGAATACTTCTGTATTTTTAAAACAGCATCCAACCATAACATGGTTGACAGTTGATAATGGGTGAATACTGTAGAATGCAGTGTTTGTTTTTTTGCCAGATAAAATTTGACCTATGTCATCCAAAAAGCTCCACTTCTGACACATCAGTACAAAAATGTAATCTGCCAGGAGCCTTAATGAGTCTTAACAGGTGCTGTCTGGTTCTTTTTGGCAAGTGTAAGTTTACATTTTGAACATGATGTATTCAGTTACATCTGGCAGAAAACCAAACACTGCATTCTGTTTTACAGTCTCCATATCAAAGGTCAAATGTACCAAGATACTGTGTTGTTTTGTAGAAGGCTTTGCTGCCTCAGGATCTGAAACAACTTGCCATTCTTGAAAGAGACATGAATTCTGCTCTGTATCACAGATTTCTAAGGGAGTATGTCATTCATCCATGAGATAAAGCAGACGTTTAACTGGGTCTAGCAACAAGACAGCGATCCAAAATACCAGCCATGTCTACCATCAAATGTCTGAAAGGAAAAATTTACTTTTGAAATTGACTAGCAAATGTTCAGACCCAAACCCAAGCTGTGGCAGAACAGAGAAGTTCATCCCCAATAAGCAACCAGTGTTGCTGTGTTGAAGATGTTTCTGCATAGAAGAGTGGGCCAAAATTCCTCAACAGGTGTGTGACAGACTGGCAAATAGAGCATGCGTTTGGTTGCCGTCATTGCGACATGGTGTTGCATAACTTAATTCAATAAATAAATGAAATCAGTATAACAACAGTTAATTAGTTCACTGAGGTTTCCTTTAACACGGTTTCAGTTAAAGATCTGAACACATTGTGAAAACTGCCAAATGTTTAGGTGAGTGGTTCCCAACCAGGGGTACTAGAACTGTGTGGTCTCAACACAGGGGTTGAAAACACTCATGACACCATAGCCATACTAGTGAAATTAAGATGAGGGGGTACTTCAGGGGTACTCCGAGGAGAGCAATATTCTATCGGTAGTACAGTAAGTAAAAAGGGTTGGGAACCACTGGTTTCGGTGATTAGAAATACGGTAGAATCTTTTTCATGGCACTGGAGGTCTCCGGTGAGACCCCAAGTCAAGCACTCTAATCAACGCCCTCAGCAGACAACCATGTGGGATCCCAAAGGACTTACGCAGAGGTGATTGCTCTGTAACGTTCTTGTCCAGCCGTGTCCCAAATCTGAGCCTTTATGGTCTTTCCATCTACCTGGATGCTGCGGGTGGCAAACTCCACGCCGATGGTACTCTTACTCTCAAGGTTGAATTCATTTCGTGTGAACCGAGAGAGCAAGTTACTCTTTCCGACGCCCGAGTCTCCGATTAACACGACTGTTGATATAGAGGCAGTAAGTAAATACATGGGTAGAGACAAAGAAAGGAAAAAGAAAACTGTCTGAAAGGTATATTTCCAGCCTTGACTGAAAACTGTGTTAGTTTAGTCAACAGGTATTTTATAAATGTACTATGATTCAGAATTAAGTACTAGAGCTAAGTGAAATTCACAGTTTATGAAAACGGTTCTTATCTCTCCTGGGTGGGCCCGACACCTCACAATGTTGTTGTGGAACTGAATTGGCTCCAGAGCTTGAGATTTTGTAGGCAACTTGATTCAGATATGCTAGCTTGGAATACGACTAATTTCTGTAATGGCTGGGGATCCCCAGGAAAGATGTGAGAACCACTGATATATGACACCAACCTCCCGCCTGCAACTGTCGCATAATTCAGGTTTTCATTTTGAAATAACGTATTGACAAGTGACAAATGGACCCATTTGAACACTTTCGTCTTTGTTTCTGTGTCAATATTTGTAAGAGCAAATTGGTGTTCTGTTTAATTGGATTCCCTCAACCACGGAGACAGTAGCTATTGTAAGTTTGAAGCAAATTACTACACATACTGGATCCAGTATGTCCCCCGAGAATACTGACGAGAAGCAATGAACTCAATGCTACAATAGGAGGCTGAGAGAAACTGCCTATTCTATTCAGCCTACAGTGAGACACTTAGGTGTCAGGAGTAGGCCTGGTAGTCAGAACAAGCAAGGTCGATGTTGGACACCGTTTGTATTTTCACAGTCGGGGAAATGAAGTCAAACGTTGTTCCTGTGGCGTCGCGTTGCCACTGCAGAAAGCCAATAACATAGGTCATCACACCTGAATCGACAATAGCGAGTCCATTTCGGCTTTCCTGTTGGAACAGGGGTTTTCCAAATGATTGCGAGAGGGAGAGGAGCGTCGTTTATCGGCAGATGTCTGTTCCACAGAGGATACTCTGTGTCACATCATAAATAGACCTCTGTACAGGGTGTCAGTGGCTGCAGGAGGTGCAAAGGGAAATCAAAGGATGACATTCTAGAACAGATCAAAGAGGGACTTATTGAAAAAGGACATAGCATTCAGTGTTACGTGGGCCTTGGACACCAATCTACATCGCCAGGTTTAACATCATTATTTTTACTAATGCTATAACAAGTCTATTTTCCGGATGCTCATCTTATGATGAGGAGAATCAAAAAATGTTACATTCAATTTGAACATTGCTAATCAGATCTGTAGGCCTTGACCCGGAATTCAACAACAGCATAATCAATAGAAAAACACTGTCTCAATAGATGGCGATAAGGCTGTGTTTAGGAGGAAAAAATAAAACGTAGAATATTTTATATAAAAGGGAAAACGAAAATACTGTCAGAAACCGATAGAGTAATAGTTCCTCTTTTGTGGCTTCATCAAAGTTGATGAAGTCAAAAAGGAAACCCCAAATTGTGTTTTGCATCTTGAGCCCACCCATATATATATATTTAGCTGCGGGCGTTGTTGCAACGTTACAATGACAACATTTATGTAGCCTGTAACCTAAACACTGATGCAATGCTTCATAATAAATAGTCCATGCAAACTATTTGTTATGATTTGTCCAGAGGCTGACATTTGATCTGTAATTGGATAGAATGAAACAATGAAATAATTAGTCTGTTATTGTTGGTGCTGTAACGGGGGAATGCAGTCATCAAAATTTACCTTTGAACAAGAAATCGTATTCATCGTCTCGGTTCCCCATTCTAGACGAGGCCTTTCCAACGCTTGTTCCGGAAAAGAATGTGTAAAATCGTTAGACTCTGAATTGTCGGTATTCAGGAAAAAATTAAATAAATGTTTTAGACAATGCGCCAATGTTGGTGGCTGTCAAAGCAAGCTGACCGCAGGAAGAGAGAGCTCCGAACTCTGCAGAAGGGGAGGAGTCCCTGTTCCCATTCCTTCCACGCGTTGGCGCTTTTGGCTGCTATTCCGAAACAAAAAACGTGCAAATTTCTGCTGTGGATGATCAGGTTAACGGACGCTTATTGTTTCAAGGCGGTTAGCGTACGTACCCGTTTTCCCGAGCCAGTCCGCGGTTTTGGTGGCCTGTCTCCGGCCCAGGTCATCTTTTTGCAACTATCCAAATTATTTTTGCACTCAATCGGGAGCAACTATGAGTACAAATCACGGTGTAAAGTCTATATCATCTGATATGGATGAAAATACTCTCAAATTAAGCAACTTAACCCATAGTCATTGTATCATTTTATTTCTAAAGTGCTGGAATACACAGCCAAAACACAAAAAGGTGTGACTGTCCCAAAACATTTACAATTCATTATATCTGCTTGGCTGTTAGCCCACCTCAAGCTCAATCTCAATAAGACAGAGCTACTCTTCCTCTGGGGAAGTCCTGACCAGTCCTGGCCCTCTCCATTACAGCTGACATCTCAAGCGTGCCCCCAGTGCACTGACAAGGTGATGCCATCGGTTGTCTTCAGTAATCCAGGGTGTTTTTCATAAATGCTTAATTTTTCACTGTGTTTATCTAGTTATCCAATATCTGTCAGGCATTCATATTCATCATAGCATTGGGTTTGTGGAATGAGTTTTATGTTAGTTTTTTTTAAGTCACAAAAACATCTGTAGTATCCCGGGGAACCATACACTTTACATACAAAATAATTCAACGTTTCCAACTCTTTTCTCTGAATTTCTCACACACAAAAAACTATAATCAGGACCTAGTTATTGGAAATAAATATAAGGCCTGGACTGCAAAAACGGACACACCCACCTCCTCAAAGAGTCTCCGCCCAATGGATACGACAGGTCAATGTTGCACGTGCTGCATCACTGGAGCTCAGTCCATGCGGATCATATATTATGTAGACAGGGAAAAAATTAACACGGCCTCATTCTCTTTAAATTCCTATGGGATTACTCCTGTTTGCGTATTGCTCGCGGAGGGTGTGCCCAAGAGCGATATTGTGTCATTTTTAATGATCACTTTTATGACTATAAGTCTCTCCGCAATCCCCTTCCAATCAGCATTAAACAAATGTGTGGGCGTGTCTCTGAGTCGCCTGTGTCAGTTCATGCGCTGTTCCTGTCCACGCTTTCAAGATCAAGATGGCAGCCTCCTTGTGTCGGTTTTATGAGGTGAGCGTCTACACGTTTGTTTTCATTTTTTCCCCAACTGGCTTGCATCTTGTAATTATTGATTCTGACCGAATTGTTTTTAAAGATCCATGTTCGATGTTCGCTGGCAGCATTCATTCGAAGTTATACACAGTAGTGAATACCTTGGGTATTGATCATGATAACAGTATGAAGCGGCCCTGCGTTGTCTTACACCAGTAGTAGTGCGCTACCCTCGCCTCGGTCGGTTTTAATGAATAGTACAGCTCGGTATGTAGCGAGAACCAATAAGGGCGAATATTATTTAGCCCATTGTTTCATAAATTGTATTGGCTGCTCGCTTCGTCTTCGTCTGTTAAAACATATCTAACACTACCAGATGAAGAACGGGACATTCATGCTTTATCAGACTCCTTTCCACTGTTTTGAATGTCATTGACATTGCAAATGACAAACTAGTTTCTTGTCACGAAAAACAGATTTCCTTAGTTAGGACAGGTACTGTAGATTTATCCTGTACTATCTTTAATAGCCTGTGTTGTTCTCTTCAGCTGGTAGGAAGACGTCTTGTCCTCTTGCCTCCTCGGGCTCTAGTGTCCTCATTCAGCAGAGGAGATGCCTACAGGATAAGTGGGTCTCCAACTTTCCCGTTGCAGGTAGATAGCTATGTATTATTCTCATGCCCAAATATTGCTGATTATCTAATACACACGGTCCTAACATGGTAAGTCAGTTTACTTATACAGTATATTGTCATTGTGCCTCCATTTCAGGTGCGATATGCATCAGAACAGCCTAGGCGTAAAGGTTTCTTTGGCGAATTTGTGGAGAACCTGAGGCAGGAGTTTGGGAAGGACAGTGAGATGAAGGAGAACATCAAGAAGTTCAGAGAGGAGGCCAAGAGGCTGGAGGAGTCTGATGCTCTCCAACAGGCCCGGAGGAAGTTTGTAAGCATGAAGGCCCCTTTTAACGGCTAATCCAACCCAGTAACACAAGTAACAATTATTTATGATTTGACAGGATCCTTTGTTCAATCAATAGGCAAAATTGTCATTCTCACCATGATTTAACTAAAGTGGTAACCTGTACTCAATGTTGTGGTCATGCTTGTTTGGAAAACAATTTTCCATCTGTTGTAATTAAAAGCATATATTAAGTTAATATCATAAATGCCAACACTTCGCTATCATCTTAATATTCTTATCCTAAGGCTTGTCCTAACTTGTCCTTCAACTTCCATATGTCAAATCAGTTCTTTCCACTCACATCTCCCTGCTAATCGACTCACAAGACCCCTGAACTGTGCCCTACATCTCCCTGCTTAGAGACTAACAAGACCTCTGAACTGTGCCATACATCTCCCTGCTTAGAGACTCACAAGACCCCTGAACTGTGCCATACATCTCCCTTGTAGATGTTGTAGTGAAAATTAATCTCAACAAAAAGTACATGTTGCCTTGAGACTGTACTGTGTGAATAGCATACTATAGTTGTGTAAATCTCTGGACTGTGGTGTTTTGGGTGGATTACCCCTTTGCGTCCATGGTCACTTGAACTTTGTTGTGGAGACTTTTTTCAACCCCAGACTAACCTACAACTAGTATAGTTGTTGACATTGGGTGAAACTGGTATGTTTGTGCTTTGCTGTGACAAAAGCCTGCCCGTGCTGTTGCTGTCTAGGACAAGGGTGGCTGTCTTTTGAAGGTCACGCACACTTGATGCTGGTGTAATCATGTCATTTGTCAACCATTTTATCTACCAGAAAACAATTGAGTCGGAGACGGTAAAGACTTCTCAAGTGTTTAAGAAGACTCTGGGGACTCTGTCAGAGACTGTGAAGGAAGTGAGTCATTTTCAAAATAATTTCATGTAAAGAAATTGAATAACAATTCTAAACAATTTCTTGATGTAATTTCTTAGCAAATGTTAAATCCTAATTTCGGAGTTATCTTTTCAGATTTTTTTTTGTGTCAGCTTGAGTTAAACCTCACTTCCATCTCGCAGCTACCTGACATGAATTAGTTATGCAACTTGTCTGTCTGATTTATGCAGAGCCTTGAGGAGGTGACCCGTTCAGACCTGGGTAAGAAGATCAAGGAGGGGGTGGAGGAGGCGGCCAAGACGGCCCGGCATTCAGCGGAGTCTGTCTCAAAGGGAGGGGAGAAGTTAGGAGCGACCAGTGCTTTCAGGGCTTTCTCACAGGTCTGACTTCTGTGTGTGGTGTGTGTGTGGGGTGTGTGTGGTGTCTAACTATACTAATGGGGCCCAAATGTCCCAATAAGTATAATTTTATTTATTTTTTTAAAGTAAAATTTGACTCATGGGGACCTTTGGCTGGTCCTCATGAGGCAAAAAAAGTACATTTCTGGCTCAGGGTTTAGGTTTGCAGTCAAACTTTTAACAATTAATTTTAGAGTTTGAATTGGGGTTTCTTTAAGGTCCAGGCACTGTTGGTTAAGGTTAGGCATTACACCTAGGTATAGTTTAGGCTAAATGTAACTTTATTGCGGTTAGGGTACGGGTTAAGATTAGAGCAAGGGTGCATGCAATTTCTATTTTCTGGTCCCCATGAGGTTAGCTTTACAAACTTGTTTGTGTGTACAATTATTTATATAGGTAATTGTACGTGTCTGTACAGGGCATGGAGTCAGTGAAGAGGGAGATCGACGTGGGGGATGACGGCACGTACAAGGCCCCTACTCGGCTGAGGAAGAGGACAGAATTCTCATCCAAAGGAGGGGAGAACGACAGCCGTGTGTTTGAGGCCAATGAGTAGGTCCATTCTCCGTCCTCAGTTCCAATGAAATGACCAGTGAACTGACAGTGGATTTGTTGTCCATATAATCTTCTGTGAAGACCTATCATACAATTCAACCTGTTCGAGTAATTGACGTGGTTTGTATTTGCAGAGAGGACACGGGTGTGGTTCTGCATAAGGATGCTAAGTGGTATGAACAGTGGAAGGACTTTAAGGACAACAATATGGTTTTCAACCGTAAGCCAATGTCCCTGTTTCTTCAGATACGGTAACTGTAGAGTGACATGATGAGTCAAGTATATGTTATGTTAATGGTTGGCTCCACTTCACTGGTCAGACAGAAGGTGGCACTAGATTCAATATACGATGGGAAAGGAAACTTCAGTTTCACCTCTGTCAGAAAAGTAAATTACTGTTCTTTGATTACAATTGATTGACATTCCTGTGGTTAGTCTTCACCGACGTTTGGCCTTAAATTGACTCTGATGTTTCCTCATGATTCTTCTCAGGGTTCTTTGAGATGAAAATGAAATACGATGAGAGTGACAACGCCCTTATCAGAGCATCTCGGGCCGTGACGGACAGAGTCACCGATCTACTAGGTAAAGTGCCATTCTGAAACGCACCACAATATCTGCCTCTGGTGTGCCGTCGTGCCTATGAGCAGTGCAAGATTGATTACTTTATCTGTTACATTCAGGTAAAAATGATCCCGTCCAATATAATAAACACCGGCGGTATGTCATAGAAGCATTTCCCTAAATATCAGTGCTGACTGGGTCAAAGCCGGACTAGGTCTTTTTAGATGTCCTGTTGTGTTTAGAGATTCTGGACAGGATGTGGATAACTAAGTGTTTGTGTCCGATTGATAGGCGGACTCTTCTCTAAGACTGAGATGTCTGAGGTTCTGACAGAGATCTTGAAAGCCGACCCAGGCTTCGACAAGGAAGCCTTCCTCAAGCAGTGTGAAAAGGACATTATCCCCAACATTTTGGAGGTAAGGGAAATGCTTTTTTCTGTATTATGTCTCTAAGTCTATTGTTTTCCACATTCAGTAAACAATGTTTTTGAACGTGCCTCTGTCCCTCTTCTGTAGGCTATGATCCGTGGTGAACTTGAAGTGTTGAAAGACTGGTGTTATGAAGCTGTGAGTACTTTCATACAGACAGCAGTCCATTGGGTTTACCTCACTTAATTCTTTGTTTTTCATTAGAATTCAACAAAATAAGTGAATCACATTTGTGTCCTTATCGTGGAAGCGTCAAATGGGCAGGTGTTGTCAACAATTCCTGTTTTGGTGTGAATTCCCTGTTTTCCCTGTTTTTGAATGCTATCATTTTAGCATTAGAGACACAGGTCCCAGGCCTATTATTAATATTGTTAGTGCCTTATATTCAAAGTATCTGATATTGATTATTAATCTAATATTGTAAAAACAAATCACATTTTCATTCCAAATGTTGTTGTGTGTTTTTACTCTGTCATCAGACATACAGTCAGTTGGCCCACCCCATCCAGCAAGCCAGATCCCTAGGGCTAATGTTCCAGTCCAAGGTCCTAGATATAGACAACATAGATGTAAGTATATGTTCCAGTCCAAGGTCCTAGATATAGACAACATAGTTGTCAGTAAATGTTCCAGTCCAAGGTCCTAGATATAGACAACATAGATGTCAGTATATGTTCCAGTCCAAGGTCCTAGATATAGACAACATAGTTGTCTGTAAATGTTCCAGTCCAAGGTCCTAGATATAGACAACATAGATGTGAGTACATTTGTGTGTTGGTCAGGCCCAACTATTCAATGTCATGTTGCAGATTACATTACTTTGCAAAACTGCACGGTTTCTACTAGACACAAATGTTTTGCAGCGGTCGCTGGTTTAGCTCCTCTGTAGGTCAAACATTTTAATCTCTCGATAATGTATTGTCCCACTCTGCTCCATTCTACCCTCTCTCAGTTGGCCATGGGGAAGATCATGGATCAGGGCCCTGTGCTCATCATCACGTTCCAGGCGCAGGTTGTCATGGTGATTCGCAGTCCCAAGGGAGACCTTGTGGAAGGAGATCCTGTAAGTTACAACCTCGGTGATGTCAATACTATCTATTGTCTCTATCCTGTCAGATTTTGTCTGGGTCACTTTGGTCTTAATTCTACGCTAAATGACTTATCTGCTTTCTCAGAGGTGAACGCAGTTGTAGATACCGTTTTTATGTGTCTGCATTTTGGTGAGCAAATGCAGTTGTCAAGCGATTGCTCGCAAGCAAGTCTACTGGAACCGCAAGCATGCTAGCTGCATACTTCCAGTTACTGTGCTAACAATACCCAGCAACTACTCAAACACTCATAACCAGCCTCTTGGGGAAGTAGATAAAGGGCCCACTATTTGTAATTCAATCTGTAGTATATTTGGAGTTATTGGAATTTCCCCTCCCTACTCCTCCTAACTGGTTTTCTACCTTCTGTTGGCGGCAGGAGAAAGTGTTGAGGATGATGTACGTTTGGGCCCTGTGTCGGGACCAGGAGGAGCTCAACCCGGATGCCGCCTGGAGGCTCCTGGACATCTCGGCCTCCAGCACTGAGCAGGCTCTCTGAGAAGCGACAAAGGAACCCTCCCCCAGGACAGACTCATTCAGATGGACTGACATAAACACACATCACTCACATCACTTGGCGGTATTTCCTCAGGATGTGGATTGGATTACTGACTGCCGTCAGTGGCTCGGTACAAAGCCTTGAAGCAATAGGGCAGTTAGTTTTCACAGAGTGGCAAAAAACAAAGCAACCTGTGTTGTAACCCCTCCTGCATTCAGTGGTAGTGTCCCTTTTATGTGCCGGTTGCCTGTTTTAGAGCTGAGGTATTTTTGGAAAAGTCATTTATGCCTTTTACATAAAAGGCAGAAAACCTAAGTAAGATAGATGTATCTATGTTTGAACATCCATCCTCCGTCTTCATGAAGTAGAAACCCAACCTATTAATTTAATCTCAGACTTATTGTAAGATATGTCAAACACTGCTTCTTGAGAAGAGAGTGGGACCACGGTCAGGGTTGTCATAAGACAATCGACTGCAGCTGAAGCTCGTTGCCATTTCACCTTTTGCACTTATGTTCTCAATTCTTCCAGAGCGCCATATATTGTACTGTACAATAGATTGCTTTTGGTTGTTTTAGATATTTTCTTTTGTGATACTTTTGGTTGTTCTAGATATTTTCTTTTCTGATACAATGTGTTTTAAGTAAGGCAACTGAAATACTAGTAACTGATATTGTAATTTTTGTAGTAATATGAGTATTTCAGTTATAGAGTGATTGGTGAACTGATTTTTAATACGTTGGTGAAACGATGTCCATTCCTGATGGGAAGTGGTGGAGCTGTTATGAAAGCATGATGAAGTGTTAGGTTGTTTGTCAAAGGGCATAATCCTATTTCAACTGGCTACTGCTGTATAAACTGTAAATATGAAGCTCTGAGACTTATACAGATCTAGTAATGTCGTTGTTAACAAATGTAGCTAAACATTGTGACCGACAGATAAATTATATATGATATGAACTTCTGTCCCTAACTGAACTTATATGGACCATGATTGTGCTGACAGAAGGTCAGTTTCTAACGCAAAGTAGTTTATATTTCTTACCATAGCATAACCAGCTTTTCCCACCATCAACAAATGGTCCACCTAAAAGTTTAATTCCCCTTTGGAATCAGACTTCCTTTCACCTCTCTTAGAAGGTGGTGTGAGTTGACTCAGCCATGTATGAGAGATGTAGAGACGGTTGCCATACCTCACTGTAGTGGATCCATGTGTTGGGTGGAATACCAGCAAACTCAGATGTGGTTTTTGGCCAGAGAATGAGCTCTCCTCCAAGCGCATAGATTCCATCATAAACTTCCTGGTTCAGGGAAGTTTGATAAGATCGGCTTGGTTGGGATGTGCATAGAAATGTGTGTCCTGATGTTCCTCCCCAAGGGTCATGGGAGAGTATATAGGTCTGTGGAACACTAGTTGGGGTAATTCATTCAGGATTGCTGAATATTAACAAAAGTGATCAACCTTTGTAATGGATAAAAGAGGTTGATGTTTCTTTTCTAGTGTGATAAATCCCCATGTTCACTAAGGGCTGAATCTGATATTGAACTGCTCATGTTCAACTCTTGCTCATAGAAACATTAAACTCACTAGCCAGTTTATTAGTTACACGCCCCGGTTCAACAAAATGGATCGATCCTCCAGACAGTGAGTCATATGACTGTGGTTGCGATAAAGCAGGGTGACCGGATTGGAGTGAATCTAATGAGATGTCTCTTCCCTTTTGAGTTGACCAAACCAAATGTTCATGTATTTTTTTGTCTCTTGTTCTGTTTAGTTTTTTCAACAATTTTGTTCATTGCAAAATATTTCCACTTCTGATATGAGTAAAGATTGCTGTATGATGCTGAAGGTTTGTCCTGGTTTTTTGATTGGCTGTCATCACTGATCTTAGTCTTCAGTGGTGTATCACTGTACCAGTAATCCTCACACACACACACCTGTTTAAGGGCCCAGCAAAGTGTTTATTTTTCTGAGAAACGGACACACTATCATGTCCATTAATTTTGCCTTTGATACTGAGGAATAAAGCAATGGATTTGGCAGTAGAGACTGAACAGGTTTTGATGAACATGTGTTGGATTCACACATGGCTAATAAGAGGAAAGGCTGTGTTTCTGTTGTCTCCTTTGATGAATGGCATGAGTCAGGAGTCGTGCTCCTTTGTCCTGCTTGTCCTCCTTTCTCCTAGTGATCTCTCGCCAGAGCCTGAGGATACAGGAGATACTGAGCGGATGTGTTATGGTGAAAGCCCAGAAAAAAATGTTAAACACTTGGAATTCCTCCTAGAGTTTCCTCATCATGATTGTGGCCCAGTAAAAAGAATTCAGTTTGTGTAATTTCTCAGCTGTGCTGGAGTGGCTGGTTAAAATAACCATTTGGTCAGTATGCAAATAATAAAAGACAATGGTTATTCTCTTGTTGAAAATGCACCCTGTGAAACTATACTTGGTTGTAAACCTATTTCACAACTGGAGGAACCTGTCATGGCGAGTCTGATGAGAAGTTATGTTCAAACATTGTTCACCCATTTCGGTTGTGTATCTAACATTATTCATACCTGAAATGTCGCTTTTTCAACCGAAGCAGTAAAAACAAAATTACTTGGTGTTTGTTTCCATGCAATTCAAAAACTGGAACGTGTAGCGGTTAGATTTGACTGAATTGAGAACACGTCGGTTGTTTGATGTCAAGGACAGTCAACACATTTAATTTGTTCATACGTGCATACTGTCATAGAAACAAGAGCCGCTCTGTGGTTTTGAAGTTGCTTACAGGCGTTAGTAGAGCACTCTGTGGTCCTTACTAGCCTCCAGACTGTGATTCTTTGTGGTCCTGATCCAATCTTTTGAACGGCACACTGAACCATTTCAGAGCTGAAAGGAGTGTCAGAACACAACACAAAAGCCAAGAGGAACGGCCTTCCAGCTCAACATTGGCTTTCTCCAGTTACAGAGAACAACCACACTATTAGGGACACTGCTGGTAGCACTCTGTTGTCCAATATACATGTTATTATATTGTCGCCCACTGGGACGAAAGATAAGGAATCAACTACCTTGAACTGTAATATATTTGTATAAACACAATGCTATTTTTCAGAGAACCGGCTAACTACTGACTGTCAGCATGCGTATAGAGAAGGGCCCCCAACGAACAATAAACGAACAATAAGCAGATAGTTAAAGCTACAGTGTCTTTGGGTTAAAAGATGTTCTGTATAAAGGGCCTGAACACTTATGTACCTGAGATATTTCCGTTTTTTTTATTCACAACAACTTGGCACATAGTTTTAGACATGTCGTTATGGGGTATTGTGTGGAGATTCATGTATGTTTTTTATTATTAGGCGTGAACTGCGGTATAACTCAGGCCAGCTGCTTTGGGCCGTCACATAAAGCACCATTGGTGATGTGTATAGATGACTCCACACACCGTATGAGCTCACCGAGAACCCGAACACACAGTGTCACTCTGTGTCTGAACGGGTAACAAGAAACTGGTTCAGAATGCATCAAAAATGAAAGGTATTGAATGGACTTAACATCTTTTATTATGCATAGGAGGTGTGGTCATTGAACAGATTGAGGCTAAATGCCTTAGATTAGCAGTGGACAGCTGCGTTGTGAAGTCATTTTTATTTATTTTTTACACAAAGCTCAATTCAAGTGTGTTACAGTGTGACAAAGAAACTCAAAACATTGCACAATATTATACCCTTGATGGATGTCTGTTCCATTCTCAATATCTCAGACAATTGCAAAAGACAAAGATAAAATGTTCCATAGCACAATGACAGTGAAGAGATAAAAACATGCCCAATCAATAACACACACAGACACAATATACACACATTAGCTTAAGAATGTACTTTCTTTTTATTAGACTGTTATAGGTTGTAGTTAGTTGTCTTTCAGGACCCCAGGAAGAGAGGCTGTTGCTTTACCTATAGCAGTCTTCCTCCTGGTACAGCACTGATAGCCGTGGTGATAGTGATGCCAATTCAATAACCTCTCCTGGAAGCTCAGGGGGTCCTATCAATTATTACCCTACATGGTTAAACACCTGGAGGCGCTGCTTGGCATGAGATGTTTATATTCCATTATCCAGATGTCCGTCTTCAAACCAGGGTACATTAATAAGTGCTCAGGCAGGACTTAGACAAAATCATCTTTGTTGAAACAGGAACTGACTGTTGTTGTTAAGTCGTACTTTTTAGAAATGAGGCTATTTTGAGAAAATCTGTCATATCACAATGACAATGAAGAAGCTAATTCGCTATAGGGTCTTAAAGTGTTTTTGTAGGCTGTACATAGTCATCTAAGTACTTAACCTCACTGATGTAGATGCACTGATGTAACGACTGGTGACAAAGTGGATGGGATGGGAAGAATTGGGTTGGGCGGGGGAGTAGGGTTGGAGAGGTTGGTTCTTGGGTAGTCCGCGCGCAAAATCATGTGGCAGCGCGAGCAAGGGCGGTTATAAAAGGGGCGCTGACCGTGGTGCTGAATTACATACCGGACTCTACAATCGGGTTGAGGAGAAAACCTGCACACGAAATTCAAAGTAAGTAAATAAATTAGTTATAATTCAACATTTGAACTGCCAGCTATTCCGTACTTCGATAGACTTTGCCCACTTGGTTAGATAATTAAATTCCTTTTGTGTAGGAAAGTTGTATGTTGTTGTCGAATTCACCCATGTTTTCCCTATCAAATAATCTTCCGTTATTTATATTTCGTTTCGCTGGAAGATTTTTTTTTTTCAAAATACATTATTGGCTTGATTTCTTTACATTTTATTGTGAGACAATAGAATTATGACCTTACTCTTTCCTCAAATAATTTAAATTGTCTCGATACATTTGATTTGGTGTCTACAAGTCTTGGTATGCGGTCTCAACAACTCTTTATTTCACTGTTAATATTACAGAACCTTTGTTTTTGGATTTGACTTATATTCTTTGAAAATAAATGTAGCACAGCCTTAGTCCAAGCGTTTCTAACACAACTGCTCTTTTCCACGACTGTTTTCAGACCTCTCCACAAGTTTTTAAAATAATCTAGATCTGAACTCATTACTGGCAACTTCAGAAACGTTCAGTATTTTGTCTTTAACTATTCGTGAGTACTTTTTGAAGTGTGTTTAGGGTCATTGTCCTGTTGGAAGACCAATGACCATCGATGGAGATTCAGATTCCTCCCAAATGTGCTGACAGCAGAATAAACTAGCACTTTACATTGGAATAGAGTGGATTTCGGAAACGTGTGACTTTGAATCATGAGGATTTCCCTTGAATCAGTGATTTTATAAATATATCTGCCAGATATTCGACATAATTTTTATAACTTACAGATGTAATTTTAGAAAATTATTAAAATAAGTCAATTTATTAATTTATTAGTTTTCAGTTTGAATATTGTCCTTTACAATAAATCCACAGTGCTGATTGACTGTAGAGCTTTATTCAAACAGTCATATATTTCAGCTTATGGATTCCTTTGGACTGTTTCCAGCAAGTACTGGCATGCTCCAGAACAAGAACACATTAGATTAGTTTCAGCATGATTAATAAACCAATCAGTGTGATTTATACCTTTTACTAATCCACTTGTTTCTTGGCCCCAGACACTGCTGGTTCACTGTGTGAAAACATAAATAATGCAGCCTACAGAGTCTACAGTCACTTGTGTGGGAGTCAGGTGGGATCCCGGGATAACTTTGATACAACTGCCGCCGTTATCTTCTATGTCCTTTGCAGGGCTGGGTTCAGTTGGCTGCTACCAACCCACATGGACACCAGAACACAGCGTGTACTTGGTCCAAATTAATGTAGCTCAAGTGGCCGTGTACCTATCCACCTGGTACTGGTTGATCGGTACATAGACCCACGTTGCCGCTAACCATCCCACCATCCGGGATCAGCTTCAACAGCGACAGGCATTCTTGTTGCTAGGTCCCGCCTCTGACACTTGAACTGCAAGATGTCCAACGTGCCCCCCTGGCTGGACCATAAACACTACGAACTGTCCACCCTGGCATCCGCAGGGTTTCCCCCCAGGGGCCCCTCGGGAGCAGGGCTGATGCCTGCAGCAGTCTACGCCGACCAGGGTGTGGCCCTGGGCTTCGTGGGCCTCCTGGTGCTTCTCCTGCTCTTCCTGATAGTGCGTTGCGTCCGCATCCTGCTGGATCCCTACAGCAGCATGCCTGCGGCGTCCTGGACCAACGACTACAAGGAGCCACAGGACAGGGGCCAGTTCGACTACGCCCTGGTTTAGGAGGCGCGCAGTGTGGATAAGGAGGGGCGCGGGGCGGATAAGGAGGCGCGCAGGGCGGATAAGGAGGCGTGCAGGAACGCAGAGAGGTTTCATGCAGTGAGGCAGGCCTAAGCGGGTGTTTGACCCTTGACCTTGATTTTGATCTGGGATGATTAGGGGAGCGAGGAGGACCGTAGGAGGTGGGGGGAGAAGGACGTGGGTTTTTCCACTGGCCCGCAACAAATTAACTGTCATTGTCTCACTGGAAAATGTTTTGTCCAGTTTAGTCACAAGTGAATGAAGAAGAGGGCTGCGTGTGTACGATACAGTAGATTCCCTGTGTCATGTGCCTCCAGTTTTGACAGCAGTTTAGGCCTGTATGGTACAGGACAGAGCAGGTCACACAGGTTAAACTCTGAGGCTGTTTTCTTTTAGTTGCTATTTTTACCAGTCACAATTTTAAAAAATCTGACATTGTCTTCTGAGCAAATTTCTTGGGTAAAATAATAATAATATAATAATAATAAGAAGAAAAAGTTACCAGAATTGGACAGCCTACCAAAACACAGACTAACAGCCACCCTCCGAGACAGTGGATGCTTTCCTGACAGCTGTTATACCCTGTAGCTATGATTTCTTAGATAGTAATACCCCCAGTCTGTGGGTAAATTTAACCAAAGGAAAAAGAGCTACCACGTAAAAATACTGCAATCTGGGCTTGAGTACATTTCCTCACTCAAGTAGATATTAAACATATTAATGTCTAAAGCTCAGGAAATTGAACAATTCTTAGATGTAAAAAATGGTAAACACTGCTAGCGGAACTAGTAGAAAACCTTCCCTAACATTTGGTTTCCAGTGCCCCACGTGCGGACGGGTGTGTGGCTCACGCATCGGCCTCCACACACCAGCCTCAACAGTGCTAATCCACCCCCTTCCACCCCCTTCCCTCCCCAGAGCGGGCATCACCATCGGATACGATGGACAGCTAAGAGAGGGAGAGACAACACGGCTTTTAACATGGCCATAGATGTAGGCTTAGCTGCAAAGGCCCTTTAAATGATTATCTGTACCATGGCATCAGACTGAATAAGAGCCGTTCTGTAATTATGACCTACTAGCTTTCCATGTCAACTTCGTGGAATGAAAATATTTAATTACATTCCACAACCGTTCACTGTTTTTCAGGTGAAAACACGGTTCAAGGAAACTTTGATGCATAGAACACTTTATTAATGTGTTGTTACTGTTCCATTCCTGTAACTTTGTTTTCCTTTTCCCTGTGCTGTTAAGGCCTTGATTATGCTGTATGTAAATGTGGTTTTAGGCCGGCTTAGACTGTAGTTATATATGTGTACTGGTTATGGTGTTCATGAAATACTGTGTCCTCATCCTCGCAGATTAGGCCTCATCCTTTCAGGTTAGTACTCATCATCTTACTTTAGTCCTAATTCAATTTGTTTAGTCTTTATCCTCTTGGTTTAGTCCTGATGCTGTTGGTTTAGTCCTCATCCTCTTAGTTTAGCCTCACTCACCTGCCAAATCTGGTCAACAATATAGTGATTAACAGTGCCTTTAAGAACACTAGAGAGGCTTTTATTTCAACATACTGTTGTTTCCAATATACTCTAAATTTCTAAATTGGCAGTTGGAAAGTATATAGTTCAGATACCAGTTGTCTAATAGACTCCTTTTGGTATTTTATACTCATCTGGTTTGCTTGAAGAGTTTTTGTAACTTTTTTCACAAAAGGTTTTATAAGACCTTTCAATATACAATAATTTTCATTTCTTCCTCTTTGCACATACAAACAATTATGTTAGTTTAGAACAAGTTATCTCCTCTTTTGCTCTCAATTAATACCGGTGAGATTTAAAGTGAATGTAATCAATTGAATAATCAATAAGGGCCATGTGAAGAGACTCTGCAGGAAAATCAACACTCCCCCGAGATAAATTACAGCCAGATAAGAAATATCTTTGTATACAGTACGGCATATATTCTATACGCCTACTAAATGATTTAGACCCTAATCAGAGCAACTAGCTTGGTAGACAAAGGAACATAGTAGGACAATAAATGTGTTCCAACCTTTTCTGGTCTTGATCTCACAGCCTGATAATCCCCAACTTCAATTTTGTTTCATTCATCCCCTCTCATCTGTGGTAAACCAAAATATAGACAAATCTATGATGTACTATGGATTATAAATGTATTCAATCAAAAATGTGTGAATGTCATCCTGCTAAATGGCAAAAATATTGTCAGTGATGTTTTTATTTATACTAAACAGTGACCCCTTCTGGTAATCCTGTGTAACAACAGCTCTATTTCATGCATGTTGCCTCTCTGTTGTCTTGGTGCTAATGGTGTGAATAGCTTTGTTTGTTACATAAATATTTGTAATTAATTGAATATTATCATCAATATCTGTATCCTTATTTCATTTGGATTGAATCTCTTTTTTGCACACAACAACATTGAGCATAATTCCAACATCTCTCCTGGTGTTCTGCCTTCAGTAATCAAGGGGATTGAAATGCAAACTACAATAATCAACAACAGACCTGGAGACATTATGTATCTATGTTTGTAACTGCACCTTCACCAATGGAAATTTATATTGTGTGACATGCAGCTATATGCAGCTATTTTTAACCGAAGATCTGTCCCTCTGCTCAGCTGTTGCTTAAGGCAGGTTGTAGAGTCCCTGGATAGTAGTCGAACTGGCCCCTGTCCAGTGGCTCCCCAATTTCATGATATCCAATTTGCGATATAGTCCCTGCATCATTGCAGCAACTTCCAACAGACCTGAAACAGTTGATGATGATTATGATACGTGTCTGTTGAAGTTCATCCAGTGCCGCTCCTGTTCTTGTAGGCTGCTCGCTCAACGAGGAAGACTGGACCAGAATCCTAACCTTCCAGAAGGCTTCCTCCTTGATTGAGCTCAAAGGCTCCCAAGCTGCCACAAGGAGGCGCTAGAGAGCAACAAGGCCGGACAGTCCGGGACGCGGCTGGCCTATTTGCATTGCCCTGTCCGGGATGCCATAGCTAAACCGAGAGCAGGATTTGTAGATAACTCCGAGATATATATTTGAGGTACCAGTTTTTGGCAATCTGTTAGTGGATAGCACAGTTGATGAGGTGGCGGGGACACACTGGTAAATACATGCAATGGCTAACCGGAGAAGAATGCGACTGAAGTGTAATCATCAAGTGAAAACTGCACTTCATCTGCTTCCAGTTGATGGGAGCCCAATAGAGAGATCTGAATAACAGCCACATCCCTTGTTTCATTAGACAAGCCATTAGTGTGGCATATTGTGCCACAGAGGGCTCCATCAGTGCCGGGACCTGCTGGGCCGGAAGACAACAGGACCCTGCATTCCTACTAGAGAGGAGACAAAAGGTTTGACACAGCGTCTGAACAGTAAGGGATGAATTGCATTAGCGCAGCTTGTTAGCTAGTCGGTTAGAGCAGGGATTCTCAACCTAGTGGGCAGGCCCCCCGAAATGGGGCACTTGAGACTCCAGGGTAGGACCCTGGGCCTTACTGGATTTTAGGGGTAAAATAAACTATATATAGTGGGGAGAACAGGTATTTGATACATTGCTGATTTTGCAGGTTTTCCTACTTACACAGCATGTAAATGTCTGTAATTTTTATCATAGGTACACTTAAACTGTGAGAGACAGAATCAAAAACAAAAATTCAGAAAATCACATGTATGGAAAAAAATGTGACCACTTCAAAATTAGAAGTTTCTTTGGATTTATTATTCATAAGTATGTGTTTGAGTAAAATGAACATTTTTGTTTCATTCTACTGACAATATTACTCCCAAATTCCAAATAATTTATTTTTCATTTAGTCTATTCATTTGTAGAAAACTGGTCAAAACAACACAAAAAATATACATTGTTTTCAGACTTCAAATAATGAAAAGAAAACAAATTCATATTCACTTTTCAACAATAAAATACACGTATTTTAACTTAGAAAGTGTTCAGAAATCAATTTTTAATCACAGCTTTCATACATCTTGGCATGTTCTTCACCAGTCTGTCACATCGCTGTAGGGTGAATTCATAACACTCCTGGCACAAAAATTGAAGTAGCTCGGCTTTGTATGAAGGCCTGTGACCATTCATCTTCCTCTTGATCAAATCCCAGAGATTTTCAATGGGGTTCAAGTCTGGTCATTACAGAGTCTTGATTGACCTGGCTGTGTGGCATGGAGCTTTGTTTTACTGGGAAAAAAATTGTCAGATTTGGGAAACATTAACAGAGCAGAAGGAAGCAAGAGTTCTTCTTGGATAACCTTGTTGGCTTGATTCAAGGCTCCTTCACAAAGACAAATCTGCCTGATTCCAGCCTTGCTGTAGCATCCCCAGATCATCACCGATCCTCAACCAATTTTCACATTGGCTGCAAGACACTGAGGCTTGTAGTCCTCTCCAAGTATCCATCTAACCACTAGATGACAGGTGTTGGGCAATGCTGAAAATTTGACTCGTCAGAGACGATGACCTTACTCCATTACTCTACGGTCCAATCCTTATGGTCTTTTGTAAAATGAGGTGGGCCTGTGTTGGAATCCAACGGACACTGGAATGGAATGGCTGTCATACATGTAGAGATTCTTATTTAAGAACAATTAGGAGTGGTCTAAATGTTTTCTGTCTGGAGATGTACAGTGGGGCAAAAAAGTATTTAGTCAGCCACCAATTGTGCTAATTAAAAATCCTACAATGCGATTCTCTGGATTTTTTTTCTCATTTTGACTCTCATAGTTGAAGCGTACCTATGATGAAAATTATAGGCCTCTCTCATCTTTTTAAGTGGGAGAACTTGCACAATTGGTAAAAAACTAAATACTTTTTTGCCCCACTGTAAATATTTTCTACATCATAGGTCTTCAATACTCTCCTGGGGACCCCCCAGCCATTTCACAGTTTATGGGCTTGATAATAATTTGATTCAGGTGTGCTAGCTCTGGGATGCGTCTAGTAGACAGAATGGCTGAGGGGGAGTCCCCAGGGGAGGGTGGAAGACCTATGTTCTATGTATTTCAAAGGGGGCGTCGGGGGTGCTGGCACAAAATGTATTGAATGTAAAAAGGTCAGCCATGGTGGAGTACCCCTGAGTTTGAGCTATCCAGAAGTCAGAAACAACAAGACATCCTACAAGCAGACACTTTATTATCAGGGCAGGGCTAGTCTGGTCTTCTTACAGTTGAAACATATAGCAGACATTTCAATCCCGAGCAACTTACAGCAGTGACTTCATGGAACAAACCCTGTAGGAATCAAACACACACCCCTTGCATTGCGAGCCCCCTGGGCCTGGAACGCGTCCATGCTTGTCCCAGCCCACCCTGTCCAGAAAAACTGGTGCCAGTCAGATTTGTCATTCTGGGCAAACTAGCAGACCATGCCCAGGGAAGGGTGGTGGGGGGGTAGCAAAACAGACTGGCCATGTCTGGATAAAAAAGGAATGGGGGCGTGTCTCTAAGTTGATTTCATTTCCTGTAATGTCTCTGTTTTACAGTGCACTTGCTGCTTATCAATTTAGTAACTAAAATAGAAGGAAGCCAAACCACCATTTTATTTAACATGGCGGACTGTGGTTTGTCTGTTCCCTAGTGAATAATAACTCTGCTGTCAACCCATGGCATGTCTGACGTGGAACACAGCATTGACAACCTGTATGAAAAATCCTCTCTTAAACACCCTTCATGTGACTTTGGCTGGCCAATGTTCTAAATCCACTGCCCCAGGTAACACATGCAGAATGCAGCAGAGTAGGTTCAAGGCCAGCCCAGTGCTCAACCAGCAAAACTCTCATCTGTCCTCCCTGTCAAATAAAACACTTAAATAGTTATATATATATATATTTAAAAAATAACCTCTGTAGAGTAGAAGCATCCCAGTATGTACACTCTGCAAATGAAAGAAATGACATTAATATCTAGCGCAGCCTAAGTGTATCCAAGCAACTGTATGTTTTGTGTAATATCATCTGTTTGAGTAGCAAGAATCTCTATGTCCTTGTTTGAGGGGAACCTGCCGTTTCTACTTCCAATGTAGTGCCACTGCTGTAAATCTATACATGGGAGACAATTAGCTCTTTTAAATTGTCCCTAACTGTTAAATCCCTCTCACCAAGCTAAGTAAATGTAAAGTATTGACTGTCATACTCAAAATGTCATAGTCTTAATGTTTTTTTTTTGTACTATTGTGTTTTACGTATTAATTTGTATTATCATTAATTGATCATTATAATTACAATTATTAGATAGTAATTGCCATACTATTTTTTATTTAATTTTTGGGGAATTTGTTTGTAGTGGGGATGTGCTTTCCTGTACATGAGAGAGGGAACATAGAACCTGTTTAACAATAACGATTACATCTGGCGACAGTCGCCAGGCTCCTTATCACAACAGCAGAACCGTCTTGCCGTGGCTGGCTGTGTAGCTGTCTGACAGGAGCGAGGAGGGTGGGGAACAGTGTAAATTAACTCCTGTTTGAGTTCCTTGACTGCGGATGCGCTTGAGTCCACACAAGGAGTGGCCGACCAAACACTGGCCTATGCATCTTGTTACGTTGGCTTTTTTTGACTTGTCTCACTGTTAGAACTTCTCAGAGTAATGGTCACCCAGAGCAACCACGTCTATATAATCTCCACACTGAAAGGTGGTTAAACTTCAAAGCTCTGCAGGGCAATTTCAGCTATCATCTTATATTAGTCATCAACCAGGCAAACAAGGTTGTGTGTGCCATTAAAAAAAAAAAGTAGTCAGGCTGTCTTATAAAAAACAATTTTTACTATCACTGGAGACATTCAATTAGCCTGGGCACAATTCAGGAATCTTTCTTGTATGACATTTTGGGACATACAAAAGGACATATTGTCTATTAGATTATATTTGTGACCTTCAATAATGGAGTATTGGATATTTTCTAGTTGAAGGCTTGCTCATCGTGTATTAGACCATATCAGGATAAAGTTTCCAAAATGCCTCAAAAATTAAAACAGAACTTGAGACAGGAAACATTTATAGGACTTTGTCACACAGACGTGAAAAACTGCCCTGGACATCACATTTTGCCGACAATTTAATGTTAGATTACGGTGAGATGAAGTGTTATCCCCAGACAAATTGGTACTACTTAGTTTTCCAGGGGTCCTTATTATTTTCCATGAAGGCTATATTATACTGCAATAAGCATTGAGGTTAATCAGTTAACGTTACAGTCTGGCATTTTGACTCCACAGTGCTACTTTTGCCGCCAGTGGCCAAAAGTCCAATAATGCTTATTTAACAGTAACAACTCACAGTTTCACTGTAATTACAACATGTAAGTCGGCCGTAGTTGCAGTCGGAAAGTTGAAGAGGTGTTACAATCTATGACTGTTGCTATGCATGTAATAAACTGGCAGGCTTCCACTAACTTCACCAGCAGTTTTTACTTTATTCTGTGATGCAACCGACTAACTTTTGTGCCAGTGTGTGGTCCCTTGTAGGTCTACTGGGAGATTATCTCCTGCTATGGAGTATAGTGGGTATAGTGCAATGGTAAGTAGCCTGTAGCTTTCTGTTTTCATGCCTTGCCCGGGTTCATCGAAATTGAGTGACACTTGTATTATCATTGATAAAATAGGGGAGATATTTGAGTTTACTGTATCGTCTGCTCGTGCTGAACAGATTATGCACCTCATTTTCACCGGCGCTTTACCCCGGTACCATGGCTACACCGGCGATTTATGCTAATTTCGGCTCTAGACTTTCCGACGATTTATGCTAATTTCGGCTCTAGACGTTCCGGGTTCGAAAGTATGTTTGGTACCAAGGATTTGAGGTGCACAGGTGGGGAGCGAAGAGTAAACTGTCAATGCGATTTTTTTGCCGCAACGAAAAAGAAAAGGCAATGTTTTTCTGGTAGTAAAATAACACAAACAATAACGCCATGCTCAGATTGGCGTTGGAAATGTCTTCCTCAAACCCATGCGATCAGCAATTTCTCCACCCACTCTCGTTACACCGCAACAAAGCCAGTGATTCTTCATTTAGTTTAATACTAGTCAAACTAAAAAGATAATCCTCGCCTCAAAAAAGAAAGTTTGACAACTCTCCCCCATTTTGGTACAGTACTAGTAGGTTAGAGTGTGGTGTCAAGGCATATTTGCCGAAAAAACTCTAATTCTTTCACTGGACTTTCTCTGGACTTTTGTCGTCACAATATATCACACTGACTGACTGAACCCGCCCCTTTGTTTCATCACAAGAATGGCTTGTGCATCAGCGAAGTGAAGATCTCGGCTCAGTTCAGTGGATCGATTGATGACCAACGACGTTTTACACAAAACGACAGAGGAAAACTCACCGTTGGACTGATCAAGCTGTGATTCATCTTTTGGAAACACTATCTTCTATCATACCGGCTAGTCTCTTACAGGTAGGTTGCGTTGTAATGTCAAGCAATAGCCATTACCTGATATAAAATTATGTTCACAGTGAATACGTTTAAAGATACGTAATTACTATGTTTTAAATAGGCAACCCAGGAGAAATATGGTTACCATTTGACATTACGCTATAACAAAAATGCTTTGACCTAATTTGATATTTAATTATAAACCTCTCCCCTACCAAAGAATAGGCTATTGTGTTTATTCAAGAAAATATGGCACATTGTCGCTCAACTGAAGTTTAGCCTAACCTTTCGCCATAGAAACGTGCTAACCTAACAATTACCTGCTGTCAACGATATCTTCAAGATAAAATCAAGATGTTATCTGACTATGAAATACTCATAACAAAGTTATTGAGGTTAGGGAAAGTCTACACATTGCTTTCACACAACCTACTCCACATTTTCGAATTGGAAAAATGTTACACAACAAAGTTTAAAGAAGTGCACTTAAACAAATTAGGTCTTGATTACTGTCTTAACATCCCAGAGTTAATACCTGTTGACGGGACAATCATTATTGACGGGATTCCATTTGAATACTTTTTCACAAAATGTTTTGTTGTTATTGTAAAACAGTTCTCAAAAGCTGTACATTTTGTCAGGTATCCTTGATTAACTGGAATATTCAAGCATTGTCAAAGCTTTTCAAGTAAACACAAGTTATTTACTTTTTAATATTCAAGTAGATGACTCAGAGATTCTATATATTTAGTCCTAGTCAATATTTAAATAGAGAGTAGGAGAGGGGATTAATGAGCCCATTGGAAGCTGGGGATGTTTGACATGTACTGTGGTTAAGTAATTTTACCAAGAAATTACTGGGGTGTGTAGACATATGCAATGAATACATTGTCATTTTGAAAAAGTGGATTTGGTTGTGTCCATTTGATAGTTAAAATATAAAAATGTCAATACTTAATCTAATGCCTTTTAGATACAGTCAGCTAGTGATAAATAAAGAAATGTAAGTACTTTTTCTAGCCATTGATTAGATCATATCAGGACATTTCATGATGCCATGAAGGCACAGAGGCATGTACAAAAGCATTATTGCATGATCTTTGACGCTTAACCCTAGACACACACACACGCGCACACGCACACACACACACACACTTTTTTACAGTGGAGACCACAAGCAAGCATTATTCATATTCAAAATCCTATTTTGCCTAACCATGAAAACCCAGACTATATCCTAACTCAAAAAGAATTCCTTGTTATGCAATATATGATGAGAGATTTTAGGAATCTTTATTCTCAATTCTTCCCTAATAATCATGTCTTTCCCAACCTTAATCTTCCAGCAGGGGTTCAGACTCTAGCATTCCGCAGAAACCGGATAGTGCCTTTCTCTGTTCCCGTGGGGAGATTTTAGGCCCAACCAGGTTAGACATGAACACAAATGCATATGTAAGACCCTGTAGCGTTACGTTTCAAGTCAAATCAACGATACATCAGCGAGCCTCTTATCCTTCCATCAGAATGGACGTCCTGCCTGACCTGTGGAACCACGAGTACTGGCTGCCTCCTGGGATCACCTGGAGAGATATGGAGCAGATGGGGGAGTCTGAGTGTCCACACCCCCATCATCTGCTCTTTGCCCTGCCCTTGGCTCTAGCATTCATTGCCCTCCGCTGTGTATTTGACAGGTAACTGATTGAGATTAATTGGTCTCAACCTGGTGGTCAAAATCTGGCTTCATTGCTATGTTTGGTTCAGGAGAGGAATGCATATCGCTCAAAAATGACACAGCAATGGTATTCTGCATGGTCGTTGTCATTAAACAGGCAAGAATTAACAAACTCATTTGTACCATCTAAATGTAGGCTTAACAGCAAAACTGAATTCCTGTATTATATCAAGACTTGCGTTTTGTTTCCCAAAATGGTGGTATAAGGGTCTGGAGTACATTACAGCTGCGTCATTGCAAGTGGAATCTCAAATACCGACTAAGCTCAGGGGCCTCACATTCTCCTTCAAGCGTGAAGGTGCCAGTTAGTACTTATTGTTAAAGCAAGCAAGGTGATAAGGAGCTGTTTGGCAAGATGGTCTTCGAAGAAAATGTATGCAGTTTTTCATCTTAAGGATTAAAAACTGGATAAACTTCTTCTTATTGTTGAGTATTGGCATATCAGAATCCGATGCATAGTTTAGAAATAGCAATTTTATTCTGGAGTGTGGGTGTTCCGCATCACCATTTTGATCGAATTCTTGATTGTCTTGTCATTGTTGGAGGATGCCTCCTGTAGGTTGACCTTGGCTGTATGCCTGCAGTGACTTTGGGTAGAAATCTCCTCTTTGTAGCAGGTCAGTCGTTGACTGTAGCGAGGCCAGGAGTGGGCAAAGTGCTGAATGGGAGAACAAAGGCAGGTGTACTGCAGACAGGGTAGGCTCTGTTGCCACGACGTCTGTTTCCTATGGTAACCAGAGAAGACAGTGTCCACTGAACCCAATGGTAATGTTTTGCCTCCTGGCAGCACTGTGATTAAGTTAATGCAAGAGTAAAGGGTAAACATTTCACTCACCGCTTGTTTAGCAAGTACCACTTCCTCCCTAACGGGCACATATACCTGGCTGGAAGCCAGGACCTCTGCTTCATCGAACGCACATGACCTTCCTTAAGCGTATCCACCAGTTGTCCAGCTCAAAAACTAGCCCGTGAGCTGTACAAACATGGCCGCTTCAAACAGAGAAGTGTGTGTCTCCACCTAGACCCCAAATGGAAACAGAAGTCTACCACACACACACACACACACACACACACACACACACACGCACACACACATGCACACACACACACACACACACAGCCTATTGTCTCAATGTTTTTAGTAATTCACATTTTCTGAACCACTTTTTACACCAGAAATTGTCACAATGTGCTTTCACGGATTCCCAGCCTGAAAACCCATGAAGCAAGGAACAAGAGTCTGTGCACGGTGGCAGGCTAATAATGTTTTGTGGTGGTGGTTTGTGCTCTCGCCCCAGGGTCGTGGCTCCTTCCTTGGGCCGATATGTTGGGCTTAGGACGAGACCAAACTTGGCTGCTGCTCCTTTACCAAAGCTGGAGTCCTTCTACACCCAGCGAACAAGACAACCGTCTCAGGTCAGTGTCAGCCTGAGAGTCAGCCTTTCATAATGGAATTTGCTGGTCTCAATAGTGCTTGTCCTTAAACTCAGTATAACCGATTGAATAGGAAATCAAATTGGTGTGGATAGATAGTTTTATAATAAGTAACACTTTCAGTGGGAGATATAGTATTATATTTATACATTCATACAGGTGTTATAATGAGCTGTATATATTCATATTTAGAGTGAGATTGTCAGCCTCATGGCACAATGTGACAAAACCCAGAGACAAATTGAGACCTGGTTCCGTCGGCGCAGAAACCAAGACAGGCCCAGCCACACCAAGCGGTTTTGTGAGGCTTCGTAAGTCATTTCTTCTTTTGTTTGTTTGGCTTAAGATCACATTGTAATTAAAATGTATTTTATTTTGCCTTTATTTAAGTCATTTAAGAATTAAACAAATTTGAGAGCCCACTGCACTTTTTTTCTAGTCACTGGGCAAAGTCTTGTAAAATACAATGGTTACTAATTCAGTTCACACAACTACTTAAGTAGTAATACTGTCTATTGTAACAAAATCCTGTCATTTTGCAGTTGGAGGTTTTTTTTCTACCTAATAGCGTTCCTAGCTGGACTTGCAATATTGATTGATGTGAGTATTAGTGTGAACTACCATAATTAGCAGATCCTGTTTTAGATACATAATGATTGTTTGTTGAAAGCCTGATTTCCAGTCTGGGCTACTGCTATACCAGTACACCATCCCCACCAACATTTTCTTTAGTATACCTGAATATTTAAATACTAATTTGAATCAGTTATTTCTTAAATACTTTCCAATAAGCATCCAAACAGTTAAATCAAATATTAAATATGTGGTTCAAATACATTTGAATATTTCGCTATTTTAATAAATGTAGTTTGACAATTTGACAATTTTCAAATACATTACAATCATCAACTATGTAAATGAAACAATATCCAAAGGATTATTCACAAATTTTACACCACCTCAATTCCCCCCCAGACATCCTGGTTCTGGGATCAGAGGGAGTGTTGGAGGGGATACCCACAACAGGTGAGTGCAAAGCCGTTTTAATCCGTGTCTGTTTTCTCCCAAGCATTCTGTTTTAACTTTAATCAATGTCTGTATAGTCACTGGTGTAGTATTCTGATTGTGTTATTCTTTTTTAATGTAAGTTATGTTACAGTTAAACAAGAGGACATCTGTGTTTAGATTCTCTGACGTGAAGTCACTCTGTTAACCTCAGGAATGTGTGATTGATCATTGGGTATGGGGGTTGTTGGGGACGAGTGGTCTCTGGGTCACAGGAAAAATGCATAGGTAGACAAGACCATCATGTATATATGTGTGAGAGCAACCACCTAAGATGAGAAGATGATGGAACATTCATGAAGACAACTATACCATAATTCCAAAAAATTACTGAATGTATCTCTCTCTTGATTCGACCAGATACAGTACGCCAATGACCAACATTTTTTAACATCCACGTTAGCTGCCTGTGTGAAACAGGCTAACTGTATTCTATATACTACAGACTGCAATTATCCTCTGGTTTAGGTCTTTTCATTGCTGTATCTCTGACAATCAATGTCATTGGTAGATAGTGCTGTCATGATGTGAAAATAGACAATTTGACCAGTAAAAAGCCTCAACCTCAATAGGAAGAAGTGGAGTGGTATGGTTGAGTTTGGTTTGGAATTTCACTTCCTTGTACACTTAATTTGGCAGTGGAAGAGAATGTGTACTGTAGAACATGTTCTTTAGTACACTTTTATATCAAGTCCATGTTATCCTGTAGTCTAATATTTTGTGCTTTCCTGTCCTCTGCAGCCTGTTGAAAGGGCCCACTTCTGGTACTACCAGCTGGAGCTTGGCTTCTACCTCTCCCTGCTACTCTGTGTTTCTGTGGATGTCAAGCGGAAGGTAAGTCCCCACATCTGTCTGTTCTTCACCACCTGCCAGGACCATGATAAAAAGAATTACCTGTCAGGACCATTATAACAAGAACCACCTGCGAGGACCATGATAACAACCCCTTCACCTGCCAGGACCATGATTACAAGAACCACTTGCCAGGACCATGATAACAATCCCTTCACCTGCCAGGACCATGATAGCAAGAACCACTTGCCAGGACCATGATAACAATCCCTTCACCTTCCAGGACCATTATGACAAGAACTACCTGACAGGACCATGATAACCAGAACCACCTGTTGAGACCAAGATAACAAGCATTGCCCCTTCCTTACAAATCACTCACTATTAGAGAATGACACAGACCAGGATGTGACATTATTTATGCGCTTTTATATTTCATAGGTGAACAGCTTTCCCTGCTATTTAAAGTTAACATTACTTGAGCTCTCTGTTAATTGTTGACTAAAATACTGTACCCATGAATTAATAAATAATTGACTTGCACACATTAACATCAGACAAATGAAGGGTGAAACACATTTTTATTTTGATTAATAAATCCCAGGTCTGAGGAGCCATTCAGACCTTATTAATAGCATTTTGGCAAAGCCTTTTGCAAATGTATAAGCAGTAAAACAATCAACTACTCAAAAGCAGTCTTGCAAAATATGAAATGAAATCTTGATGCCTTGACTGCTGACAGTTTGTGTTTCATTTTATCAGAATAATTAATGAAAATACTAAACATAATAATAATTTATAAAAAATTGTTTAACTTCCATTTTTGATAGCTGATTTTGGTTGATTTCTATTTTCCTATTCTATGTTTTATTGTTTTTATTAGATTGTACTTTATATTTTTCTTTTTCTTTGTAAAGCACATTGAATTTCTTCTATGTCTGAATTGTGCTATATAAATAAACTTGCGTGCTTGCTTATTTCCAGGATTTCAAGGAGCAAGTGATTCATCACATTGCCACCATCTTTCTCCTGGGTTTCTCCTACTGTTCCAACTATGTGAGGATTGGTACTCTGGTGATGCTGCTTCATGACTCCTCTGACTTCATCCTGGAGGTAGGAACTGGAGATATGAAGTATATCTGACCCAACCCATCATCACATGAACATTTGTTTATGTTTCCGAATAAATGTGTATTGGGGATGTAGTTAGAATACAAGACTGAAGGATTTGTTGGGTTGGCATTAATTCTTTTTTCATCTAAAACGTTTACATATACAGCTCTGGAAAAGATGTAGAGACTGCTTCACCTTTTTCTTTCCTTTCCAAAAATGTGAAAAATAAAGTTTGGGGGGTGACCTTGGTTAGCCTGTATTGCCAGGAAGGTTTGCCAGTCAGTTGATGATCCTTCATTACCAACAGCGAGAAAAACAACAGATCGACAGTTGTGTCATAAATTTTGCACACAATTATACATACAAGATGAATCCCAAAAGAAACATATTTCACATTGGTCTTACAATCTATTTTTGTCGTTGTTGTTTACAGCTTGGTAAGATGTTCAATTATGGCACTGGCTGGAAAAAGACTTGCAACACGTTGTTCGTCATTTTTGCTGCTGTCTTTCTGGTCACTCGCCTGGTTGTGTTTCCCAGCAAGTAAGACCATCTCAGTCATGTCACTAAGTTTTATCATGATCATCCTGTGACTTTGTTTTATCATTTGTTTTATCATGATGACATTATAATACCGTAAAAATCAGGTATGATGGTGAATGTATAGTATTTATGGTGAATGTGTAGTATTGATAGTGAATGTGTAGTATTGATAGTAAATGTGTAGTATTGATAGTGAATGGGTAGTATTGATAGTGAATGTGTACTATTGATAGTAAATGTGTAGTATTGATAGTGAATGTGTAGTATTGATAGTGAATGTGTAGTATTGATAGTGAATGTGTAGTATTGATGGTGAATGCTACACTACTGTCAGTTACTAAATAGTGCCACTGCCGAGTATACTTTTTTGGCATTATTATCTACAATATTTGTTTGAGCTTATCATAGAGAATGGCTTACAATAGAATAGTTAAATGCTTGAGTTGCTTCCTTTTCTTTCACTATGTATTGTGCTTGCAAACACACAATACATAGTGAAGATTAGCAGCATGTCAAAAAACAGGCATCAGAACATTCACAAAACATCAAAATGGAATGTTGACAAATGAATCCATACTGGTTGTCCTCTCCCTGACATGGTTTCTAGAATAATCCACACCACCCTTGTGCTGTCCATGGAAGTCTTTGAACCCTTTGCTGGATACTATTTCTTCAACCTTCTTCTGATGGTGCTACAAGCGCTTCATATCTTCTGGGCTATGTTAATCCTACGGATGGCCTACAAGTTCCTCTTCCTTGGCAAGGTGAGTAGCCTGTGAGGTCACAAAAACACAGAAAACCAGTGCCCTCGATCACAGTTGTCCTTTTTCATGACTGTTACTAAAAATATATATTTTTTTCTACTTCTACTAGCTGGACAAAGATGAACGCAGTGATGAAGAGAGTGAACCGGAAGAGGGGGATGGTGACAAGGAAAATTGGGAGGGGGAACAGGAGGAGTATTGTTGGGAAAGGAGTAAAGATGCCCTGAACACTAAACTGAAAACCCTGACCAATAGCTGTGTCTTAAACAACCTGACTAATCAAAGATCTGCTGCTGCAAGCAGGATACGGAAAACACGGTGAAAAAAGGACCTTTAACGTAGTTTATGTTGGATAGTAAATAAAAGACAGGATAGCTTTCACCATAACCACCTAAGCAAAACATGGTTGTAACCACTCACCAAAATCAACGCAATTGCACATATGTAATTTACTGTATATAATATGAATATACGAACGTTATGTCCATTCATCATTTGAAATGAAAGTTTTCTGTTCTCACTCTTTACTATACATTATAAATGGATTTGGAAATATGTTTCCTTCATGCAGAAGTTCTTTGACTTCCATTCAGCTGTGTTATTTGATAACATTGGGTCTGTCCATTTTTGTAATTTTAAGACTGGATGATTACTTTCTAAATATAACTGGGTGAATTGAGCTATTAATATTTCAAGAGCCTACTAAATATTTATCACAGAAATATTTGATACCTCTGTAAGATCTATTCTGAAGTCCCGTTTTTGTAAATCTTTTCATTTTGTAATTCTACATTTTGTTTCTGAACTGTGTAATTATATGCCTGCTCAGGGTAAGATGTATATTCAATTGGGGCACACTTGTAAATGTTAGAGCAATAACATCTGCAATGTAATGAAATAAAAACGGATTCCACAAAGGTCAAAGGATCATCAAAATAGAACAAAATGTTAGTATATGGTGCATAAATAAATGTACATAGACAAATAAGTACATATTCAGTAGTAGGCCCCTATCGTCAGTGTGACAGATTTATAATTTTACCACTAAACTATGACTAGCACTGGATTTGCTAAGACATTGTAAAAAAGAGATTGGAAAAATCTATGTTAGTAAAATGTACACTTCCTATCAGGGCTGTTGCCAGGAATCCTGGTCCTCGTAACAAAATCTATGCCTGGGCCCTCATATGGGTGGAGGGGGTATCTAACCATTACATTTAGAAAAAGTTAATTCTATATTCTTTAGCTACTGCATTATTTTGTTTGAAAATATTACTACTGACATGAAAACCGACGCAGAAATTGGCTCCCGCTAAGCCATAGGCCCGGTGAAACATTAATCAACCCTGCATCAGCAATGGCCCCGCCTCTTATGCTAATACTTCAAGTATTGTTCTGACAGCGTTATGTTGAATAAACCTAAATAAACCTAATAAACGGCTTAAGAAGCTAAACCGTGACTAAAGCCGAAACTTTCCTGAGCCTCGCGTCGTCCTCAGCTAGCAGCACAGCTGGCTCACTGGCAGTGCAGGTGAGGGAGGGAATATGCTTTGAAAGGCATATTGGTACAGGGTAGTAGACCTTTTAAAGGGATGGTAGTAGAGAATGAGCTTCCGTGAGTTTAAATCGTGTGGAAACTACAATGAGACAATTCAGACACTGCTATGATATTATGCTTGCAGACAACAGAGATATTGCAAAATAACAGACTCTGGATAGCATTTGTAGATTGAAAAAGGCAAAACTGTTGTCTTTGTTCTTACTTTATATACATATTACAGAGAGAATATTACTAAGGAAAAAACACAATTTATGGTGGCCAAGCCAATAATTTATTGGACTTAATTTAACTGTGATGTGGTTGGCTCACCCAGCTAATAATGCAAATACTATCGCTTTGGTGAAATGACTACTCTAAATGGTCAGTCGCTTTGGTAATAGCGCCAATAATTCTCCAGTCCAATAGGTGGCGCAAATACGATAACACATGAGTTGGCAAAGGAGATAAAGCAATCCGAGAAGTTCCTGTCCTTTTGAAGCGATCAGTGTCTGACGGTGAGTGGTTTAACCGCCTTGCAAGCGGTATATTCAGTATTTTAAATGTATTGATCTAATTAAGGCTCGACTATCCGCGGGTACTAACGGTATGTGTTGAGTATCAGAAATTGGAGACCACATGTTTAAACCGTGTGAATTTGGCAGGCGGGTGATACGCTTCTTTGCTAGCTAACTGGCTGCTTGCTAACATCCGTATCTCTGGCTTCAGTAAGCCATGTGCCATTTCCAAATTAACTAATCAGGTAAAGTAATGTTAAAATCGTTATACCAATACGATTCATGTTATCCAGTTAAATAGGAATAGATGTCAGATCAGTGAGGACTAGGAAAATTAAATGATTAATCAGACTGTAGATGACAGTTGGTCTTTAACCGTTCGGGATAAGCGTGTTAACTAACGTAGCAGAACTCCACTGTCGCTAACGTTTGCTAGTTTTTCGAAATAAATTAACAGCCTTTTCCGTTGGTACACCTCCATTAATTTCGTTAACTTACCAAGATATTCTCTGTAAACCGTACTAGTTACAGACGAGGCTTAATTCGTTTTTGGGAACTGACATATTTAACGTTACCAAGGTTTTAGGTATGTAACCTAACTTGTTTTCTACAGCCGTCAAAGATGCAGATCTTTGTGAAAACTTTGACGGGTAAAACCATCACACTTGAGGTGGAACCCAGTGACACTATCGAGAATGTGAAAGCCAAGATTCAAGATAAAGAAGGTAAACCACCCAATGTTAACTTACATTCAGAATCAACCAAATATGTATTTGGGAATTACTCGAGTTGGGCTGTCTTGGGTGAGTTTCTGACCAACTGTTGGGGCATTTCTTTTCAGGTATTCCCCCCGACCAACAACGACTAATCTTTGCCGGCAAACAGTTGGAGGATGGTCGCACATTGTCAGATTACAACATTCAGAAAGGTATTCACAATTTCAATATGATGTGATACTGTTGTCTAAACTGAGGTAATTAGTCTTATCGGTGATCATCCCAATCTACTGACACTGCCATTCCCCTGTCCCTCCATTTTTTGTTTGTGAGCACAATGTCAGTACAAACTCCTATAAATACAAATGTATAATCACTGAAACAATTAAATGCTACCAAGTGAAATATCCTGTTTAACATGAAGCGGCATCATTTTCCTTGTTTTTGTTAACAATTCCCAGAATCCACTCTTCACCTTGTCCTGCGTTTAAGAGGGGGTATCATCGAGCCTTCCCTCAGACAGCTTGCTCAAAAATACAACTGTGACAAAATGATCTGCCGCAAGTATGTCTGCTTTATCAACTGAAGAGTGACATTGAGGTTTACAGGTGGACTAGTGTGTAGCGTTTACCATCTTTAATGTCGGTTCCCTCTTCTTTTCAGGTGCTATGCACGTCTTCACCCCCGTGCGGTCAATTGCCGCAAAAAGAAGTGTGGGCACACCAGCAACCTGCGCCCTAAAAAGAAGCTGAAGTAAACCGGCATCCTTGATAATTTCAGGGTTTTCAATAAAAAAGCATGAAAGCCTGTTATTGCTGTCATCACAATTTACTACGCAGGACAAAGGGAATGTTATCAGATTATTCAATGTCCTTTATTTTCCTAAATGGTGTCTTTCAATGAGGCTGGCTGAAAAGGAATGCAACATTTTAGTTGAGTGCCTTTCATTTTTATGTAGTCTGTGCAATTAAACTTGCAATTTCATTACAGGCATTTTTAAACGGTAAATGCATATACTTACAACCACCGTTTCTAACAAGCTGAACATTAAAGCATTTACTGTTAGAAGCTGGAGGGAAATAACTGATCAAATGCATTTGTATTTACATTGGCAACCAGAGTCAGATTTCCTTACCTAGTTTGTCTGTTGACTAATCACAGCTTAATAGGTGGTTTGATTGGTCAAAAGAGTAATGGTCAAATGTCAGTGATGGGTTTACAGACACATAATAAGATTTCTATCTGAACAATGGAGATTTAAAATGCCACTGTAGCATATATAGCATTTCACTGACATTGCCTTTAAAAGTTAACTGCTGTACAGTTGTAGTTTGAATCATGCCCATAATCTGTTGTATATCAACTGCTAAACACTGACTAAAGACATCTGTTTTAGGAAACTTAATACATTGATTTGTTGCAAGAGCAAGCACTTGAACATCTTAAATCTTATCCTACTCTACCCAAACAATCAGGACTAATCTAGCTTTAACATTCTTTGAGCAAAAATGACATTGATTCAAGCTTCCCAAAGGTCTAAGTTTGAGAATCTTTGGTGTCTTTAGTTCATTGACAGTTGGAACATTATGTACATGAACTCCAGATACCTTGTCATGCTTACTCCTGCCTGTATCGCACTACACCAGCATGCCATGGGAGTAGCCATAGAGTTCCATACTTACATCTCATACCCTGGAAAATCAGATGTGGGACTGAGTGAACATGAACAGTTTCAGATAGGTCATTCTTGGATCCGGAGCTCCTAACGTGCATTGTTTGCCAATTGGGCCTCTAACGTGTCATGAAGGTTCATCAAGTGACTATTTTGTTACTCAACAGCCCAGCTCTTTGGGTTGTATGCCTGATGATTTGTCATCCATTTGTATCGTTGTGTGCCGCTTCTTTTGAAAATACTTAATTTATGGTTTGGATGCACTGATGAATCTTTTCCCACTAGAAAATGAACATTATCCAAATTGCTGGAACATTACATTCCCAAGTTTGTATAAAATCAGTTGATTTAAAAAGTATGAAAACTACATCTACAAGCACCTAATAACTCATTGTTTTCATCTCAATATTCCTTATCTCAGATAAATAGCCTAGCACTTAGATTATTGCCTTGGACGTTACTCAAGGAAGCAACATGAAATACAGCACAACATCGGACATAGCAGATGCACTGCCTAGGAAACGGCACAACCTATGGCTTATGAAGCTAAAGAGTACAGTACAATGATGCTTGTGCTGAAAGGACCAAGAGGAGCAGCCATCTTCCCAAAGCAGAATTTGTGTTGTGCTTGCCAGCGGAAAAAGGTCAGCTCCTTTACACATGGTCTTTCGTCTTTGCAGTGACAGTCCCTAACAGATCCATCCGCCTGCTCGTTATTTGTCAATATGCTTGACCAGGCTCTGCCGGAGGTCGTTCAGGTCAAAGATCTTGACGTCCAGGATCTCGATGGCCCTCTGCACTTCACCCTCCAGCCGATCCCGCTCCTCTAGAGAGGCGGCCAGGTTCTGCTCCGCGTTCTGCACCCGCCGCTCCAGCTCCACATTACGCATTTCCATTTCCTACAGAATCACCAGGGAAAGGAAAGAGTTTCACCCACCATTAACTCACTACGTGCAGCCTGCTGGCTGTTCTTTCTCCCAAAGGTTTTCCAAAACCGGGCCTTCAGTTTCCTGGTCTACCTGTAGTCTATGAATGGCCTCTTCTCGTTCCTGCTCCATCTCATGGTATTCAGCTTTCTTGCTCTGCAGAATGTGAATTTCCTAGCCAACAAACATGATAATTTGCACATTAGCCAGAGGATGTAAATTTGTATGGCCCATATATAAAAAAATGAAACTGCTCAAATAAATTAAGGGAACGCCTAAATCACACATTGGGTCTGGAACTAAATATATTGAAGAACAAAATCTTTACTGTATATTGTGTAATTAGTTGAGAACAAAATACATAATAATGGTCAATAGGAACCAAAATCACCAACCAATTGGGAGTTGGATTTGAACTCACACCAAAAATCTAAGTAAACAATTTAAATAACAACTTGCTTGAATTTCATCACGGCAACTCATAATGTGACTCAGTACTGTGTATGGCTTCCACATGCCTGTATGCACTCCCGACAACGTCTAGGCATGCTCCTGATGAGATGGCGGATGGTGTCCTTGGTGATCTCCTCCCAGCCCTGAATCTGGGCATCAGTGAGCTCCAGGACAGTCTGTTGCGCTACTTGGCAGCATCTGATGCACAAATACATACCATCCCAGAGGTTCTCAATTGGATTCAGGTCTGGAGAATGTGAGGGCTAGTCAATGGCATCGATGCCTTTGTCATCCAGGAACTGCCACATGAGGCCAGGCATTGTCCTGCACCAGGAGGATCCCAGGGCCCACTGCACCAGCATAAGGACTGACGATCGGTCTGAGAATTTTATCCGGGTACCTAACAACAGTCAGTGTACCGTTGGCTTTACCTTGGAGCTCTAAAAGACACTCCAAGGATATGCCTTCCCAAATCATCACTGACCCACCGGCAAACTGGTCATACTGGGTGATGTTGCTGGCAGCATAACGTTCACCACGGCGTCTCCGGTCTCTTTCATGTCTGTCACGTGCTCAGTGTGAACCTGCTCTTATCTTTGAACATGGCACCAATGGCAGACCTGACAATTCTGGTATACTTTGGTGATTGCCAATCGTGGTGCACGGTGCTCAGCAGTGAGAAAAGGTCTTACTAGAGGACGTTGGGCCCCTCATGCCACCCTCATGGAGGCTGTTTCTGACAGTTTGTTCGGAAACATGCACACTAGTAGCCCGCTGGAGGTCATTTTGTTGGGCTCTGGCAGTGCTCCTCCTGTTCTTCCTTACAAAAATGAGCAGATACTGGTCCTGCTGCTTGATTTATGCCCTTCTACAGACCCTCTCCTTGTATCTCTTAAATGCTCTTTGCTCTTGAGACTACTGTAAGACACAGGAAGCCTTCTTGTGACGGCATGTATGGATGTGCCATCCTGGAGGAGCTGGACTACCTGTGCAACCTGAATGGGCTGCAGGTACCACCTCATGCTACCAGTAGTGACAAGGACATTTGCAAAACACAAAGTTAGAGAAGAATCAGTCAGGAAGGATAAGGGGAGAGCAAATGTCTGTGGCCACCACCTGCAAAACCATTCTATTTTTGGGGGTAGTGTTGCTGTTGCCATTCCAGTGCACCTGATGTCGCTTTCATTTGCACCAAAACAGGTGAAATTGATTCACAATGGCCTTATGCTTCCTAACTGGACAGCATGCTATCCCTGAAGTTTAACTAACTTGGTGTTATACTGTGATGATTACGTGTTCCCTTAATTTTCTTGAGCAGTGTATGTTGCAAAATGATATACATAGCAAATCGTTCAAAATGTGCACTTTTTTCACCCTCAAGCCCAAACTGCTTCCCATACCAAAATCTTTTTCTTTAGATATGCTTGTATTTCCCAGAATTCTTTATACATTTATCGGACAGGGACAGTGGAAAATACAGTGAGAAAGATGAAGAGAAAGAGACAAATACATGTTGCAGCAATACATGTGTACTGAAGGCTTAGCGCGAAGGACTACCCCAGGCCACACCCAGCCCAAATTAAAACCCTAAGCATTAGAAGAGAAGCCAAAGACTAACAGAGGGCCAGTACCTATACATACAATAACTTCACTGGGTCCCCCCAACCCCTGACCTCATCTTTTGCCTTGAGCAGAGCCTCCAGTTCCTCCAGAGACTGAGTCAGCTCGTCCTTCAGCATGTCACTGGGGCCGTGGCCTCCGTGTGCCTCCAGATCAGCCACCTGGCAACATACAAGGTTAAGACCAGGAGAAATCAGCCTAGATGTGAATGAGAAACTCCAGCAAGGGAATGTTAGTTTTGATATATTGATCTGACTTTCATGAAAGTATCTGACTTTCACTTTTTATAGAACCACCTGCTGTGCACTCATAAAGGGTCCTGGAATAGGGACACTAACTAGAGCCTTCTTGTTCCATTCTACAGTGTCAAATCCTGCAGTGGATCCTATGTCTCATTAAATGGATGTAGTCTCGGGCAAGACAAAACAGCAGGGTGCAATTGCTCCATGTGCAAAATTCACTGACATTTATTTTGATCCAACGATAAACATCCCCACAACAAGACAATGCTGCCTCCTCCATATAGTGGTATACAGAGGATCCGTGACATTTCATTCTGCCCACTATAATTGTTCGGTGCATCTCAATTGGTAAAAAAAAAACACAAAAACATTGGGTCAAATCCAAAAGAACACAGCTAGAAACCCCCTGTATTTTTTTATATTGTGTCGGCAGCAGCATGTCATGGGTCTGCCTGTCAATGGCAGGAACTGAAGTTTTAATATTAGTTCTAATATTACAGTTAGAGGTACATGTTGAACAGGCCTTACGGCGTGGGCACCCTGCAGTAATGATCTTGGCATTTGTCTTATTGACGATGGCTAACTCACCTCATGATGAGCTCATGTTGTGTTTTATAGCACTTGGTCTTCAGTGATTGGCCTTGCTCAGAGCCTACACACTAATTGCTACCTCTAAGCCAAACAAAAGATAGTGGCAGAAACTGTTAGTAAAATTCAGTGAGGGAGGGGGAGCAAAACTTATCATGTGCATAGCGTTTGCTACTTAGAACGGCCAGAGTAAAATGTGATGGTCGCTAATCAGGACTTGTCTGAGAGAGGTACTGACTGCCGTAGCATCTGAGCACAAACAAAGCGTCAATATGTGCACAACCATTAAGTCCTGTGAAAATGTAATAATCTAAATCATTATATTTTTCTGTGGTACAATTACACTATTGTTTATGAAAAAAACACATCTTTCTGAGAGGTGTTTAGTAGACCAGTCTAACTTTCAAAGTCATGGGTTCCTTTTCTAGTTATGGTAACCAAAATATTGGGCAAATGAGGCTTCCAAGTATTGGTAAATTTCACACCTGTGTGAAAGCACTTGTTTCTTTTATTTTGGCTGATATATGTATACATAAAATTTTTGATATTCATGTTGTCCCCTGGCACCTTTATTAAATCATTTCCTACATCCTTGAAAATGTTATGAGCACTTTCAATCAACACACCTTGTTTATTGGATTTTAAAATATTGCAGAATAATTTGTACCCAACTACAATTTGGTTAATGAAGACAAATGACTTGGACTAAATTATAGACACCCTTGGTAGCATAGCCAATTTGTCCCACTCTTCTGCTACAACCTACACTAATGCTTTAGTGTTTGAGAGGTGCGACTGTTAGTTTCAGCACATCGCGTATGTTTTGTATTTGGTTTAATCTATGCACTTCATTGGCCGCTATAAAAATATTCCAGTGAATTGCAAACAATTCCTGGGAATATTTATGTGTTTGGTGTCCAAGCTGGGAGTTAAAAAACATCTCTGTTGAAGACTGCATTCTAAAGCATCTTGATGATCAGCTGTTGTCATAATGTACTGGGCATATTCGAGGCCCACAGGACCTGAGGCAAAGCATTATCCCTCCACCCCCGTAACTGATCATAGGCATCATCTTTTTTATATATTTTTATTTTGGTTTACATTGGTAATCCTAAGAAGAAACCCCTGCCGAAGGAGATAGGAATGCCTGACATAACTTCTCCAAAACGAACTTCAATTGAAAGTAAAACTCCCTACAATCTAGACGAGAGACATTCGTTCATTCTGAGGGGTTGCTTTTCTGCCTCTGGTATTAGTGCCTTGAATGTGCACCATACAATTTAATCATTTGAATAGGAAATTGGAAAATATTTTAGTAAAGAGCGAGTGTGTCTATGTTTGACCATGCATCCAAATCCCTTTTCCTGTAAGTGAAAATATACTTCATCCAGGAAGTGTCAGGAACCCTGCCATCTTGGAATCTGGATCATTCAGCAGGATACACCCCTCCAGCCCTCTTCCCACATTAACCCAATTTCTGTAACAGCCATGCCACTGAGAATCTTTTTTAAAGAAATGCAACACAGAACCACCTCTTGTTAACCAAACAACAAAAACCTTCCTTTATATTGAACACATATAACCCCAAAAAATTCACAGGAAAGTTAATATCTCACATTTCAGGATACAGAGTAGAAACATGACATTTCCTGTATCAATTAAACCTGAAAATCTCAATAACACGCACAATATTTGCTATATCCCTGCCGTTTGCTCAACCCTAAGTGAAGCCACTGCCTTTCTGGAAGCCAAAGACCAAGACACTACTATTAAAAATTAAGGGGGAATTCAAACCACACTGCCGGTGTCAGTCCCGCCTGTAGAAAAACAAGACAAACTAAAAGGACATCTCTAAAAGGTCTCCGGTTCCTGTCAGGCCTTGAGAAGCAGAATTATTTTTAACTGTGTGTGTTGGGAGTGGGAGGGGGTTAGTAGCCAGCTCCCTCTGGTGATTTGTCATTTTCCTCCACCTAACTAGGGCATTGAAAGTAGGATATTGCTGTCCTACAAACCCCTCTCTCTTTCACACCCTAGAGACGTGAACCATTTTCAGCCACCTGGTCGCCCACTTCAGATTGAGAGAAAGAGCGAGATTTTGGTCCACCAGACATAGATGGCTTGTGTTTTCAATAGAAGATTACTGTGAAGAAGTAGAGGATGGTAATCGTCTTGGATTGTAAATGTATAATCGTCTTGGACTGTAAATGTATTAATCTTTTAGCTTGTCCTGTTCTTCAGTGTATTCAGATATTTGCTCTCTGAGAGAGTTTAACAGAAACATAAATCACAAGAGTAATTAAAATAGTAAGACCACAATCATTTACGAGCCAGAGGGAACGCTCCAGCCATCTACTTTGATTGAGCTCAAAAAGGCCTCAGTCACTAGAGTGCGATATTCGATTACTAAACCCCGAAACCTGTTTGGTACTCAACCCACTGCAGTGATCAAATCCAAAGAGATTTATTGAGTGCCTCGGGGCCAGCACACTGTACTGCATAAGGACTCCGCACTAAACAGCCAGCAACCCTGAAAACCCCCCAGATAAACATAACCCCAAGAGAAAAATAGCAAAGCTACCAAACACCCATCAGAAAATGTGTCATTCATCTGTCCAGTCCTCTAAATACTTCAGTGACGATACGTACATATTGTATGAATTGTCAGGGATGAGCGGTTAATGGGATTTCATGTTGTTGTGGCAAATTCTTTACTAATGTACATTGGAGACATGTTTGCTTATCTATTGCCTGGTGTGTAGCACTGGTCTTTGGTTGTGACACACATCTGTTTAATGTCAGAGGATCACTGGGTACTCTGACCATCTGTTCAACTGACTAAACCAATAAGGGTATCTGTCCTTTGTTCCTTAGGAATGTGGTTGTTGGCCCTTTAGGTGAACAGTAAACATTATGGCAGGAAGGATAAGGTGGGGGGGACAACCCTCCCTTTGGGTAAAACGTGTGAAACCTAAAATAGCTGGGTAGCATCTTACCACACCCCTGTTAACTGTAGTAAATACTCATGTTCATGTATTTTCCTTAAGAGGCTCCACAAATAATTATTCTGTAAGCTTTTGACGTGTCCCTATTTGCAGATAAACTGCTAATTATGCCAAGAGAATTCTGTCTGTACTTACTCCTTTAAATGTGTCTATCGATGGAATTGCCATCACAATGTGCATTACACCCCATGGGTGGATGATATTCTCTGCATTTAGACTAGACGCCTCAGGGACAGGTGAAGGGGTGTCCCATGATGCACTGGGAGTCCAGTAATCCAGCCCAACAAACACACCATGAACACAGCTTCAGGGGAAACAGCACGACAAGGAGTATTGTTAGAGGATGATGAAGTGAGCTACCAAACAGTGAGTCCTTTTCCTTTTCTATTAAATCCACTCAATGTTTTGTTGAAAATTGTGCGTCCGTGTTTTGTTTTTTTCAAATGAATAATACAATGTGTATCCTTTCTGTCACACGCTATGAGCATCCTCTGGATCATTAGTCATGACAGCACACACCTGGTCCCGTAGCCTCTCGGTTTCCTCCTGGTAGGCGGCTAACTGCTTCTTCCACTGCTCCACGTTGTTATTAGCCTCATGTAGCGCTGCCACCAGTTTGGAGTTACTGTCCTGCAGGGTGAACAGCTCTGCCTCCAGGTTAATCTCACAGACAGACCTGGAAGACATCAGAAAAGACCTTGGACCAATACCTTCTGGCTGCTCAGACACGGAACGTATTGAGGGGACATTTACGACAAACCGGGGAGGCTCAGTGACAAAGCTCTGTGGCCAATCGTGTCCTTGTCCAGCCAGTGGGTAAAATGTCTGTAATTGGTCCATTAAATATGTTCCTGCCCCATGAGTCTGTGCCCTTGGATGACATTTATCCAATTCTACCATTAAAAGGCATGAGGTTATTCAATGGTAGCAGCTCACCATGGCAACCATAAACCTTGTGTTGTGATAATGCATGACAGGAAATTGGAAAGACAGGAAATTGGAAAAACGGGGACAAAAGCAGAGAGCGCACAACGGGTGACTGAATGGCCAGATAATATGCACGTGAGTAACCTTCTCTTCATTATGTTAGTCAGCACATTAGTTCAGCCCCAACTCTATTGTCTGCAGTCTGGACCCTGTGTGCCATTAACATTTCTAGTGAATAGGGGAGAACTTGATCAAAACAGGTAATCATAGCTAATGTAATGACTCTGGCCCAAATAAGATTTGCATGAACCCTGTCTGAATCTTTGAGATTCAGACCTTCATCTGAGCTTAACAAATTGAACATTACAGATTAAAACATGCTTGGTTCTTTCAGACAATAAAAATCTTCAGCTACAACATTGAGTGTATAAATTGTTGGGGTTACCCTTCAGAAAGCATCTTTTTAATGCGCTCCTTCTCCGAAGACAGTGTGATGTCAGCGCTTTGACTGCGGAACATCTTGTCCTCAGGGCCGTTCACGCAGGCCACCGGCGGCGACTGGAGCTCGTCACCAAGGTCCTAATACACAGTGAAACAAAGTAACTGCAGTCGGGAAATAAGCAGATTAAACAGTAACACAATCCCAGCATTGGTGATGTCTATGGATAACAGATTTCCGGCCGTCATTGGAAAGCAATGGAAATGTGACATTGTATTAGAGAGGATTCAATATCATTTGAATCTTTCCAAATACTTTTGACATCCTAAATGTTTTTTCCCCAGCATGGATGAAAATACTCTGAAATTAAAACTGATAGTTACACTTTGTCATCGTAGCATTTCAAATCCAAAATACTCTAATAAAATACGTCACAGCCCAATTACTTTTGAAGATGACTATAAGTGCAGTGTCACCCTGGCCCAGTTATAAAAAAAAAAAACGTATTCATCTGTATTTTGCCAGTCTGATAAAATTACATTTGTGTAAATAGAATGGATGGAAGGTGAGTTCGTATTCAAGGTAATGATTTGTTTTTATAAATGTTATTATATATTAAATCCTAACCGACATGCCAAATTCTGATAACCTCTTGAACCTGAGACCAAACAATTTTCTACTAAACTTTTAGCAGCATGCCCAGTTTTGAGAATTGATTAGTTTGAAACTTTGAGCAAATCTAAGGCAATACCTGTTTGTTTCTTTGCCTACCTTTTTACAAAACACTACCACAGTAGCTAGGAATAGACATGGATGGTGAAGGTTGGACATGTAATAAACATGAGACCCACCTGTGAAAACTTGAAGAGAGATCCCATGTTGTCCGTTAACAAGAGAATGAGAACAGACCAATATCAATTTAACATACTTTTAGGATTTCATATATCATGAACACCTGACCATCATAATCATACTAACTTAGTGATCAATTAAATTAAATTAAATTATGTAAGGCACTGTACTGCTACTTAGTACAAATATATCGGACTGGTTTCAAATCTTCCAGCGGTTTTCTTTTCCAACATCACCATTACAGTACTAATTGGGACTGATTAGGAATGAGAACGAACACTTGAAACCCACTCAGCCACAAAATGACAAAATGGAGGGAGGCACAACCATGTTTCTCAAACCTAGGCAGACATATCTGAGGGATAATTGTACTCTCCATTGATCAATTGAGCGGCACGAGGGACTGCATTTTCATCTTTTCAGAGGCTTCTGAAGTGAGCTGATACACACCGCAGATAGCTGCATTGAACTGCATAGGATAATTTTACCACTGCCCTAGTTTTCCTCTCACTTTCCTGAGAGACAAATGACCCAGCTCATCCTTCATTCCCATCCCTTTTCTTTATCCCATCTAGTAAAATGGCCTGGGAGATATCAGCACCTCAGTATGTACCACTCCTGAAGTTTCATAGACACTCAAACATTATTCTCTAGAATATTCCTCAGATGCTTTTCTCGTAAAAGCATTTCATAAAGCCATCGGAAAACTTTGCCTATGTTCTTTGAAAATTGAATTTTGCAGATGTGCCACAAGAAATACCAAAGTAATTTTGCTACTGAGGCATTATGCTGGCTATCTGATGAAAACAAAAATCATACATCAAAGACATGTGAATTTACAGCAAACACTCCCCCCAAAATTAGGACCAATAACATGAATTAAAACTATCTTCTAAATTAAAAAAATAATAATCTTTGTTCATGGGTGTTTGTAACTCTTACAATTTCTGTTTTGGTGACAAGGTTTGTCAGACACCAGCATTGTTAGCACTCACCTGTGGCGCAGCAATGCTAAGGGCAGTGCTGGCCAATTCCATCTTGTCCTGGGACTTTTCACGTGCAAGACGAGCAGCCTCCTTCACCTCCTTAAACCGCTCGGAAAACTGAGAAAGGAACGAGAGAAATGCTTGTCCACCGCTAAATGACGGGATCATTTCAGAGACACCGAGCTTTGACGCGGAGTAAAGTGATAGGGTTCACCTGGTGAAGCTGCTGCTCAGTAGCAAAGCCCAGGCCGTAGACGGTGTTGGCCCTGCTGTCGGCCCACTGGCCAAACTTCTGTGAGGTCCTGGTGAACGTCATGCTGGGTGTTATGGTGCAGTTGATAATGGCCTGCGGACAGGAGGGGGTAGGAAGACAGTGGCTGTTATGCAAAACATAAACGTTTATGCCAAAGCTAACGCTGGTTTGCAGGTAAAACATTATTACAGCGGCATCTGTTTGCATATCCCAAATATCCCACTGGAGGGGAAGGAACATATGTAATTGCACATATGGGGTGTATTGGATTAAACTTGTCAAACTGGCAACCACTGGTTTGAATTATTTTGGGGGATGTAACTACGTAATGGCATTTATTTGACCGACCTACCGTTTCTACTGCAGATGAACAAACATTGCATCAGGCATCAAGTGGCTTCGGCCCCTCAATTTGTTGTACGTCACAAGAGAAAACACAATAACCTCCTGTGTCAGTGGCAGAATGACTATAATACAACTGACGTTAAGCCCCAGACCCAGGGGGCAGGGGCAGATTAAATAAGAGGAGCTTTTTAAACAAATGATTACGGTAGACTGGGGCAACGTCTTCCACATGATGTATTACAAAAGATTACAACCGTGACAGACACAAGACTGGGAGAATTGGGCGGCTGACCACGGGGGGCTAGAGGGGGTAGGAAATGTGGGTCAAATCAGAGGTGCTAAGAGGAGATCAGATAGATTCCCCTCATCACCCTGTAATCTCCCGAAACCCAAATCTTGTGAGTGTTGTGAGGAAGATGGGGCTTGATCTTGTGAGTGTTGTGAGGAAGGTGGGGCTTGATAATTGCACTGAACCTCTGTTTACATTTCAGTTCTCACCAAACACACAATGGTTTTACATTCGCAAAAGTGTACAGCCATTGTTTTTATGTCTAGCATCAAGAACAAACAAGGTCACGAAATGGAGAAATAAGTAACAGCAGTGAGAAAAAGAAAGAGGAAAGTGAACATCCTGAAAATATCTCAAATTGGCCACAACCAACCTGCTACTCATTCCAGACTAAACTTAACCATACCGCCAAACTGTAAAGTGCTATATTGGCTAAAAGCACATTAATGTGAACTGGAGACAGTTATCCAAACCAACCCACATAATCCCATCAAAAGGTTGTTTCCCCTTAATCAAAAGCGTTCAACGACAACATAATCTAAATGTGGCCTGCATTCAGCCGCCTGGCTCACCTTGGTCCCGCCCACGCTGATGATGCGGTACACGTTTCTGTTGCCGTCATAAAAGAAGGATACAGTGACTGCATGCTTGCTGGCTGGGATCCAGTTCCTCTTGGTGGTCGGGTCAATCTGGAACACATGGGCCCTGGCACTGAAGATTGGCTGTTCCCTGGGGAAAGAAGGTGACTCGAGGCTAAGCATTAGAAAACAAATGATGGCCAAGATTTCCCTATTGGTTATAAGGCTCTGCCAAGATTGTGAAGATGGACCAGTGTTCAGAAAGCAAGTTTTTTTTTTTGAAAAGTTATGTTTTTTTCACATCTTTGGGGGAGTGGTGTGTTTTTACCGTTATTGGAAGAAAAATGAACACTGTTACCAAACTGTCAGTGATTATACTGGTGGACAAACATTGAAAATGAGACTTACAGTTCATGTTCTGTTGAATAACAAATGTCAGCAATTTCTTTGTGCTTTCATAGAGGAACAACCACATCCTTTTCAGAAAACAGGGAACAGCTCACAAAATGTACTGGCTGCCATAATGTTACATATGTTGTCTTCACCTTTGGCAGATCACTCGGCCTTACCCAAATTTGCCAGTGATTGTGGTTGACAGAAAACTGACTACGGCTCTGAAGCTTTGCCCAAGTCCCCTCCCTCTTCCCTGTTCCTGCCACTTTGAACCTGCTAGGTCTCCTAGATACAGGGTAAATATTTTAAAGCAACAATGTTACTGGTGTTTCTGGATGGTTTGGCAACTGTGACATGGATAAATGAAACCCAACCAAACATGGATGAGAACAGTGGAAGGGACCTTAGCAGAAGGAAAGTCCAGTAAAGTGCAGTCTGACTTGAAGGGGACAGCAGACATGAGAATGCTAAACTACATAAAGCCAGGCTATAACTAAAACAGCATTGAAAAAGCCAGTGGATTACGTACACACTACAAACTAAATGAGAATACTTTAATGTGTAACTACAGATTTATCAGTTTGCCATTTTTGCATTTTTGTCTTCAGTTTAAAGATATTGAAGTTATTCAGTAGGACTTGCACTGTGTTGCCATTAGGTGTAGATTAAAAGTAATAATTCAAGTAGAAACCATGTTAACCGTGTCTAAGGTTATTCTGGGCTTAGTGAGACTAATGCCGGCGTATGGGAGCCAAACTTAATATCTCCATTATAGCGCCACCGTGAGGTCAAAGGTATTGCAAATATTGAGTAATACCAGAGTGGGCACCAAATTGACTGATTAGCCAGCTAACTTGTGCAGCTAAGTGATTTTCACCAAATTATTAATGGCAGAATATTCGCCACAGTGGACCATACTGGTTCTAGAGGAAAGCTGAGACACCTATTTATGTTTGTGTGTCCAAATGCTGAAAATCATCAATGACCTGGGAGCAATTAACTGCCTTGTTCGGGGACAGAACGGATGATTTTTCACCTTGGATACAGAATTTAATCTTGCAACCTTTTCGTTACTGGGAAGATGCTGGCTCCTTGCCACCCAATAATATTAAATAGAAGTTAAATCTGCTGAACATAAGACTGCCCACAACCCCAGAGAAACCGGGAGGTGTTGTGATAGATGATTGGTTTGCACAACTCAGTTTCCAAAAACATTGGGATGCTGCGTAAAATGCAAAAAAGAGAATGCAATGACGTGCAAATAATTTATCCCTATATTTTTTATTGAAAATAGTTCCAAGACAACATAGCAAATGTTTTTATTGTTTTCGGAAAAATACATTTTGAATTTTATGACACCAACACGCTTCAAAAACGTTGGGACAGAGGCATGCATTGTCTGGCTAAAATAAGCAAAGGCCTTCTCTGAAAAAGATGTCTGGGTGGCAGCATATGTTGATCCAAACAACAATATATTATATATATCTAAACAACTGTATATATTGTTCAGCATTAATGGTGCCTTTATAGATGTACAAGTCACCCATGCCATGTGCACTAATGCACCCCCATACCATCACGGATGCTGGCTTTTGAACTGTGTGTTCCCTCTCCTCTATAATCCGGAAGACCATGATTCCCAAAAATTATTTCACATTTTGATGTCAGACCACAGGACTGTTCTCCACTTCACTTTAGTCCATCTTAAATTAGCTTGGGCCCAGAGAAGGCGCCAGTGGTTCTGAATCTTAATTATGTAGGATTTCTTCTTTGACTGGCAGAGTTTTAACTAGCATTTCTGGACACAGCTACATACTGTGTTAACAGACAATGCTTTGTAGAAGTGTTTCTGGGCCCATGCAGTGATGTCCACTACAGAATCGTGTCAGCTTTTAACGCAGAGCTATCTGAAGGCCCAAAGATCACGGCCATCCAATATTGGTTTTCAGCCTGGTCCCTTGCATACAGAGATTTCTCTGGATTCGCTGAGTCTTTTAATGATATTATGTACCGTAAATGATGAGACCACGAAACACTTTTATAAATAAATTGTGGCACTATTTGACTGCTCAGTCTTTCACAGAGTGGTGAACCCCTCCCACTCCTCACTTCTGATAGACCCCTCCTTTCTGGAATGATTATTTTGTACCCAATCAAGTTACTGTTGCCCATGGACAGGTTTAGTTGTGTGATATTCCACCAGGTATAGTTTTTGTGCATTATACAACTGTTTCAGTCTTTTGTTGCCTCTGTCCCAAACTTTTTGAAATCTGTTGCTGGCATCAAATTCAATATGGGCATACATTTTTCAAAAAACAGTCAAATGTCTCAGTTTCATATGTTGTCTTTGTACTATTTTCTACAGAACCTAGGGTTTAAATAATTTCCACATTATTGCATTCTGGTTTTATTAACATATTACAGAGCGTCCCAACTTTTTTGGAAACAAGGTTGTAAATTAAGCTGCAGATGAAGCCAATGAGAAACACACCAGTGGATTCTCCAGGCACAATACATTCCAAAGGCCAAGTTTGGCAAAGTGCTCCACCAGACTGTGTCTGGGAACAAGACTGTATTGTCAGACTAAGAGATCAGACTGCAATGACTCCTAGTCTGACCTCTTCAGTGACACACAAATCAAGTGCTGGAGGTTGGCAGACTCAGAATCCTACAATGCATCAAAGCGCACACACACAGACCGACAAGCACACAGACCCTGTCAGGAAAGCTCCCTGATGAAAGCCTGAGCTGTATGTCTCTGTCTCATCACACGATAATCCCCCTGTTGTCAACTGATCTCCTGTTTAATAACCAGCTTCTGTGAGGCGGGCTGGCCATGCAGTCACCCCCAGGCAGAGACACTGATCAGAGGGTTGGCCGAGCAGGGGACAGAAACTGCGCTGTGGAACGGAGTCAGAGGAATCGCCCACAAGTCAGCCAACTCTCTTTGAGGAACGGGAATGTGAGTGCTACCATAATGGCACCAACACATGCCGATAATTAGCTTGGATATGATGAAACCGAATGACATCCCTGGAATGAGACTCTCTCTGAAAAGGCTAGTTTCATTGTGAAACATTCTATACTACTGTAAAGTTGGACAGTCTTTTGCCCACCTTGGAAAGGGTAAGGGAGGTTGTGCCCATTCCCTTGGATACTAAGCCTCACTCAGCCTCCACCTAACTCCCCTGGGGTCACTTATGGACAAGCCTTCATTATCAATAAAGAGCAACTTTGACTACCACAGGATCCGAGCTCCATTGGGATCACCCTGACATGATGACATCATACAGTGTCTGAGCCCCCGGGACACCAGGGAGCTATCGGAGCGTCTTAATTTATCTCCACACACACTCAGTGTGCCGAGCAGGCGTAGTGCTATGAGACACCAAAAGGCTTGCCCCGGGTACAGAAAAACCCAGATGTTCAGTGGAAAATTGTCTCCAGGACACTAATCACGGTATGACAAGCCTCTGTCCAAGATCTACTATTCATCCTTCGTGTTACATGATGTATGACTCCATGCACAATCAGGGGTAAACATTTAACACTGACACAATGTAAAAATGTCTGACCGTTTCGGTTCCTAAATGAGGGCACTATTGCCAGGCAACCAAGCAGTCTTATGGGTAAGGGTTTCACTAAAGACTACAGGAACCGGACCCAACACTTCTCTGCTTGTCACTGTTAAGACAGATTTGGGGCGAGGCTTTGCTGTAGACTAGCCTACTGTCACACAGGAGATTGCTCCGGTCTCTGCCATTCCGGCTCACATCGGCCAAGGCTGATTTCAAGGCTTTGCTAGATCTGCTCCAGACCTGCACCAGGGTAAATATAGGTAGAAGATCTGATATTAGATCAGTGTAAAAACTTGTTCCGGGGATGGAAATTCCACAACAATAACCAGTAACATGCTTTTATAAATGAATTACCAGATCATTATCACAGAAACAACCGAAAATCAATTTAATTTTATTTACTTAAGACTGGGATTCAAGTACAAGGCATGGCAACAGTTATGCAAATGGTTTTACTAAATGAAATCCTGTGCCCGTCCACTTCTAAACCTGAAAAGTAAATTAATTTCCACAAGCAAATTCATCCTAGTATTTTACAATGTGATATTATTTTTTATTTCAGTAATAATGCAGTGTTGGTTTGACTGAATTTTGCCCTCCTTGTCAGTTTTATAACTCACACAGTTTGGCTGTTGGCATATTATTACAGTTGATTTTTTACACACAGCACCAGAATTATTTACACTGGTTCATCTCAAGGTGGGATTCTGGGACCTGGTGTGTGTTGGGAAAATACTTCTCCGTATGAATTATTACAGCTGTATTAAGATAGTTATGAGACCACTGGTCGGCTATTACAGAAATGTGCAACTAGTATAAACAATACTAATAACACAATGTGAGAGAACAAAACATCAACATAATATGAACTACTGTGAAATAAGTTTCAAACACTTAATTTTAACATGTAACAGTGTAAAATTTAACTTGTTAGATATTCTTGTTAGATGGAAATTTACATCGCTCCCAAACTTCGATGTGTAATTCCATGTGTAAAGTTCTACCTACTTGCATTAAAAAAATTCAATGTGCGAACTTTTATAGTATCAAGCACGAGACGATTTTCAAGAAGTCTTTCTTGTCCTGTAGTAGTATTTTTAGGAGACATAAGATCCCAAGGTCATCACGCCAAGATTTCGACCAGTCAACAGTAAAATGGAATCGATATCTTAATTCGAACTTGGGTGTCGGTCATGAGAAACTGGTACGGATTGTTTAGCTTTTACTTAAGAGAATATTCACTCAGATCTGAAAGGAAAAGCAATTACCTTTCTCGATGGTGCGGATACATCTTATAAGGCGGGAGAAGTATTCTTTCTGTGGGATAAGGAAATTAACACACTGACTGCATACACAGCTTGTTTATAAACAAGAAAACAGGTTAACACTAAACAACTGGACAAGAAAATAAGTATTACATCGTTCTCGCAGTTTTTCAATGTCAGTAGCTAATCAATTCACTGATACATTAATTCATCAACACATAGCTCAGTGATCGCCGATATTAATATGCCTCGGACTGCAGGATAGCCTAAACTTTTTCTCGAATAGCAAGTCATTAACTAGCGTCCAGTGCAATTGGCGAGTGAGACTTTAATAGTTACTCAAAACACTCACCCCATGTCGTGGTAAAGATTAAATTAGATCTATTGATCCATGTGCAACATGATTTTCTTAGTTTTTAAATACCAGGAGAGCTGTAGCCTTTTTCTTCTGTTTTAGGATACGGATTATTTCTAATATTCCACCAGAATTTCACTGCAAAGGGCAAGGCTTGGCTGTGAATGCTGTGGACATTCACTATGAATACATCACGTGCTCTGCCCTTCACTTGACAATTATTGCCACGACGTCGGACATCGATGCCATCACGAACCGGCGCTGTGTGTTTCAGTTGCCACTCTCCAGGCAGTCCATAATGTGTAGCTTTTTCAGATGTACTTATCTCCGGCTGCACTTCAGTAACCTTGTAGCGCAGTGGACCGCGAAGCTCGGCTGTATATTCCTCTCCAAGGTGCAACGCGAGTCGTAAGCGCGCAGCGTTCTGCACTGGTTACAAAGTATCGCTTTAGCGCGAGCTACTTTTTTATTGGTTATACATTTCGTGTGCCGGATAGAACGAGCGGCGCGCGTGGCAGAGCTTAGATCTAGTTTCACCTAGTCCACATACCACCACCTGGTGGAGACAGTTAGCAAGTAGGTGAAATATAAATGTCCCACAATGACAAACCTACTTCACTGTTAGTGGACACACAAGCATTCTCATATCAAAGAAATTCCTTATAGGTGCATAAGACACGTGCCGAGTGTTATTATGTCACAGACTTTTGCTATTACGGGCACATATTCGTAGACAACGAGTGCTAATGATTCAAGTAATTACAAACGAATCAATGGTTCTAAAACAGTTAACTGTTCATCACTTAGTGAAAGAAGCAACCTTTATTTGTCTTCCAAATATGTTATGATGAGATTCGAGGTTTGAACACTGTATGACAAAAAAACGACATACACATTCAGGCAATTTCCAAAGAGAAAAAAATATCACTTCAGTCACTTCAGAGCAAACATCTCAGCAGGATATAATGAATATAAATAATACTAGGGCTGCAAAATGCGGGATAAAGTGGAAAGATATAGGCAACTGCCTGTCCAAATTCAAGGTTTGCATTCCAAATCAGTGTCATGGAGCACTCAAAAATTGTCTTTTTTGCACATCTTTAAATATCATAAGAACCACTGCACACTTAGCAGTGCAGTAATCTTTAATCTACCTAATTTCATACCCTCTTCATTTAGTTAGTCTTATGGCAACAGTTTCATTTTTCTTCAATAGCTCCACCTTTGAAACAACAGGTCAATTTCATTAAAGGAGTAACAAATCTATGTGAATATTTAGCGATAACTTCTGTCAGTTCACATACAGTTGTCAGATAGGGAAAGCTGTCACAAATAATCAACACATTCTTCAAATTGATCTAAAAGAAGGGGATCACGTCTAAGATATGGATATCATATACACTTTTGGTAGGTACACGTAGCAGTCAGACAGGGTGAACACAGAAACATCATCACACCGCCCTTCACAACAGATAATGGTAAACCACATCCCAGCCACATGACTCTGACATGGGAAATAGTAGCCCCTCACAATTCAGCAAAACGACATGTAAATGATTGTCAACTGACACTCAGTAATCACAGGCTTGTAATCTGTAATTATAAAATGCAAAACCTAAAACTAACGTCAGAGGGGTGAACAGTTTGATTTAAACATAATTCTAATCTTAAACAGTGGGACTGCGACCATTAATGACACACATGACATCAACGGCGTTACTCTACGTGACATGACAGGCCTACGCCATGTCTCAAGATGTACGTATCCGGGGTCATGTTGAAACAACGGAACATTCAAAGGGGTAAAATGCCAACGAGAAAAAGGGTTTACACAATCTACCACAGACGGTACGGTATGTTTGGGGAGGCGGAGCAAATCAAGAACACACTGTTTAATGAGCAATGAATATACAACTATACCCAGTATCTAGAACATCAACACATACTGGCAGAATCGCCTCTTGCCTGTCAAGAATCTTGTTGAGGTATGGTTAGAAATTTAAAGAAAATGAGTTCATATGCTTCATCCATATTAGTCAACTTCACATGGGCCAATCACAGCCTGCGGTGAAAGTCTACGTTTAACAGACTTCAAACGGTACGTGGGAGTCGGTGATCTCAAAGACAACCGATTCTGCCCAGTCTTACAACAGTGGTATTTGCCCACTTGATGTCTAGAACCTCTCGGAGCATGAATTCATGTTGCCATGCAACACCACTTATCAGTAGCTAATCATGACCAAATATGGAAAACATGAATAAATACAGCAATTTCATGTTCAAACTTGGGGCTCTAGGGAGAATTTTTGTTAACTGTACGTTAATCAATTTGCTGTGTAAAAGATATGTGCGTTTTACAAGCATTTCCTATGTTGCGTTTCTTGTCATTTTTATATTAAAGCAGCTGCTAAATGACATTATTATGGGGCTGTGATGCCCTTTAAACTAACAATTGGGAAGTGATTACAGCTTCAATTACAATGTTGGTTACGGTATTCTTTATGCTCTCCCTTTTCATTTTACAGAAAGATACACAAAAAAAATTGTCTCGCAAACTACAGATCCTTCAGGTCCACCACTTCAGATCTTGAGACAATGTTTTCCTTTAATAGCCATTCTACCATTTTTCCTTAGTAGACCACCTAGAGAAAGAACCATGCGGAAGCCAAGAAGATTCCCTCGCTTTCCACTTCAGAACCTCTGCGACAACAGACTGCAGAAAACGTTCCAACTCAAAGCTGAAAAAGACGGGTCAGTATTCTTGGATTGCTGCACCATTTGGTTCCTTTTGAGACGTTCCACCATAACCGCCCTTGGTCCGTCCAAACCCCCGCCTTCTTTCTCTCAAACATGTTCAACTGCGTCAACTTTGAGGTTAGAATTTTTCCCAAACCGTCTGAATGCTTCAAGATTTTCATTCCCTTTTCTCTTCTACAGTTCACAGGAGACAGTCATGTGAAATGAGCTTGGAGGGTTGTGTGAGAACACCTCTTCTCAGTCTTCTTCTGCCCGAGACCAAGATCCTCTGCCGACTAACTTGTGGTCCCCAGGGGGAAAGGAAGAGTTGGCAGGGGTGTGACGCCTGTGTCCCCAATGAGGATCCAAAGCCTTTCACCTCCCTCATCTAAGGGCCGTCTCCCGGTGGCACTACTCTGACGTGTGCTGCTTTTCCTTTTCTCCATGTCTCTGTGCGCGGGCAGCGCCTTCTCGCTTTCCCTCCCTCGTTCCAGCTCTTGTCCTGTCCAGCTCCACCTCCACGTTGCTCTCACTCTTGTGATTGGTTGGTTTTTCTCGGTCTCTCTCCTGTTGCTTTCACACAGTGGTGCTTCAGTTGTAGCAGTGGAAAACAGGTATCCATGTTTGTTCTTTTTTTTTTTACATTACCCAGATTAAAATGCCGACGAACTAAGCTCAACACAGGCCTAGCTCTGTTTTTCACAACCTAAGGGTGAGATGAAACAAACATCACTTTAATACCCTGGTAAAAGCTCCTAAACAACCTCTGGTATCCTATTTACTCAACCTAATATTGCTTAACAGGACACAGTCGCTGTTGACTTCGCTCAAGGATTAAAAGGGGGAGGGGAAAAAAGTACAAGAAGAGAAAATAAAAAGAAATATCTTACACTCTAGTACTGGGACAGTCCAGTCACACCATGCTGATACGCTCTCTCCCCCTGGTAGCTGGAGTCTTGGGAGAGGGCCACGTCAATCTGGGACTTGAACTCATCGCCAAGGTAACTGTCCTGTAAAAAACAAAACAAAGGAGAAGCTTCAAACTTGCTCATGTAAGTTCTCATTACTTCTGCTACACGTGCTGGTCGGTGTCAGAGAAACAACGTCAATTAAAGCTGTCTGCTGACTAACCTGGGACAGTTCGGGCTGGGAGAGGCCCGGCTGGCTCATCTGGGAGGGCTGGCTCATGTTGATGTAGCCCTGGGTGAGGGGCCCCTGGGAGAAGGGCTGAGAGCCCAGGTCCTGGCTGGCTCCGGCATGGCCCTGTTGCCCGCTGCCCCCGCCGTGCGCCCCCATGCCGCGGCTCCTCTGACGGCCTCCGCGAGCGACGGCGCCCCCCGTCACCTTCCCCTTCATGCCTCCGCCTCGACCCGCCTGCGGCCCGTTCACCTGGCCCAGGTAGCCCGGCGGCGGTATGGGGGGCATGACCAGGTTGAAGGGGATGGGGATGTTCACGGAGGCCATTGGACCGGGACCCGTGCCTATCATGCCGATCTGGTCGTGGGTCTGGAAGTACATGTTGGATGTACGCCCTGGAGGGACCGAGACAGAACGTATTGGACCGGGACAAAACATGAAGAGACAGAGAACGTACTGGACCGGGGCAAAGCTTGAAGAGACACAGAACGTACTGGACCGGGACAAAGCATGGAGACAGAACGTACTGGACCGGGAAAAAACATGAAGAGACACAGAACGTTCTGGACCGGGAAAAAACATGAAGAGACACAGAACGTACTGGACCGGGCAAAGCATGAAGAGACACAGAATGTACTGGACCAGGGCAAAGCATGAAGAGACAGAACGTATTGGACCAGGGCAAAGCATGAAGAGACAGAACGTATTGGACCAGGGACAGAACGTATTGGACCAGGGCAAAGCATGAAGAGACAGAACGTATTGGACCAGGGCAAAGCATGACCAGAGACACGGAGTTCCTCACCAGTGCTGCTACGGTCATACACAGATCCTGGAATCAGCGCCTCCCGGGCATCATACATGGCGGTGCTCATGAAACGTCCCCCCTGACGAGACAAAACCACACATACACACACAAGTTGGTCAAATGTAACACGCACGCAGCTCTTTTTATGACCCGCACTGAACAACAAGTGGATTGTCTGGTATGGGGGGGGGCATCGCTAGTTACATAGTACAAAATTGTACTTGACAATAACTGTCGCATCATATCTGAAAACTGTATCGCAATACGTACTCAGTTTGCACCTTAGTACGTTGATAATATCGTTGTGTTAGTTTCCTGACAATCCCCAGCCCTACACCACAGAAGCGCACACACACACACACACACACACACACACACACACACTTTTGTTCTTAGGTCTTCAAGGGGCCCTGAAAAACTAAATTGCATGCTCCCTTGCTCTTAACCCTAAATCTAAACCTAATCTAAACCTAACCCTAACCTCAAAGTAACATTTATGCCTAAACTTTAACTAGATGTAACACCTAACCTTTGCCCTAAACTTAACCAACTATGCCTGGACCTTAAAGAACCCCAAATTCTAACTCTAAAATGTATTTTAAGTTTGAACCTAAACTCTGAGCCAGAAATTGACTTTCCCCTCATGGGGCCCTACAACATTTCCCAAGAAGGAAGGTTTTTCAGGTTTTACTACAGTAATGGGGACCAAATGGCCCCCCAAGATAACACACTCACACGCACACTCACAGGGTTGATGGCGTTGACCAGCTTGCGAGGCTTGCTGAACTGCATCAGACTCTCCCTCAAGTTGTTCAGGGGTCCCTCCACCAGGACCTTCTGCTCCTTGTAGTAGTTGAGCAGGTGGTTCCACAGAGGCTGCTTGGACAGGGCCTTGGGGTTACCCACGATGATCACCCCGTACCTGGCAACACCATGACAAACACACAGGTCCTGTCAGGCGGACCGTACCGGGGGGGACCGCACCCGGGGGGGACCGTACCCGGAGGGACCGCGCACCCAAAGATCCTGAGTGTGTGTGTGTGTGTGTGTGTGTTAGGTATTGAGACAGAAGGGCGGGTGTTGCTCACCTGGCTCTGGTAAGAGCCACGTTGAGGCGCCGCGGGTCGTTCAGGAAGCCGATGCCCTGGTGCTCATTGGCTCGGACACACGACAGGATGATGAAGTCCTTCTCTCTGCCCTGGAAGGCATCAACGCTGGCAATCTCCACCTCCTGCAGACAGCCAGGAGACAGCATTAAGCACTGTCACCACCTGGGCTAGAGTGAAAACTGTCCCGAGACGAGCTATCAAATACACTAGACAGTTACAGTGCCTCCAGGGGGAGAAATAAATAAAATACTGCACACTTACTGTATAAAACGTTGTAATCATTATTGCAAACAACATACTTACCCCCACAGTACTAACAAGACCCCACAATTGCTGTACATTTCAGATCAAGTCATGGAGTAAAGCTTGGCGTGAATATACTGTACTGTGTAAAAGTATTTTTTCTGGAGCTGTATATATGCATGTATTTATATTTTTTTTCAGGAGCCTAAGTACCCGGTAGAGCTTGGTGTGGGTATATTATACTGTACCCGGTAGAGCTTGGTGTGGGTATATACTACTGTACC